>JBAMJV010008956.1:0-53357 GCA_037951105.1 Echinarachnius parma | reverse complement strand
GCATACAGTTTCTCATATTGTAAGTTTCATTTTGGTTGCGGGAACTCACCTTCGAAATGTATTGGGCAGTGTAATTTCTCAAACGCACACCTCAACGAAGTTTATTAAACCCCTCATATATAGATAGCACACCGTCACAGAAAATAAACTTAATCTGAAATATATCTTTCAGTCAATTCAGTCCATATGCGCTGAACGCAAATTAAATTGGAATATCACTGTCCCCCCACATTTGAAAGTGGAGGAGATTGTCCCCCTCCCTGTGTCATTATGTATGTTTGGTTCCATACTTATATATTTCATATTACGTGAAATTTCTGTCTCAGGTGTGGCACCAAATCGCACAATTTCACGCCCATAAATTACAAAAGCTCCCCTACTGTGGGAGGGGGACACCCCCTCCCACACCCTCCCCCGCCTCGGTCGCTTCGCTTCCTCGCAATGTCTCCCCTCCACTTTTTAGAAGTTGTTGATGCCCTTGCTTAATTTCATGGGAGCCCAATGCCATTAGACTATATCGATGGCTCTATAGTATACAGGATCACGTGGATCCGTCTCATGCAAGGCTCAATATTTTCCTCGCTATGCCCTTTAAAAATACGTACGAGTAGGTTCACTATTATTTTTATACAATTTTAACACCCATTATAGGAGTTGCAAATGTCTGAAATCTAAGAAGCTTCCGGGGGCTCCCGCCCCCTGCGACCCCCATTATTGTCCCCCAAATATGGGTGCCCCCCACCCAAAGTCTGGTCTTCGAGCCATCAAGACACTTTCAATGAGCGCATAATCAAACTTCGGGCATGCCAATGTGGGGCTTTTAGCTCTCTCAGTGGTCACTCTGGAACAAATTTCAAATTTCGCCCCACCCAATCTCAAAAACGGATGCGACGCCCCTGAACCACATGCATAAAAGTGCGAACAGGGGGGAGGGGTGGTGGGAGGGGGTCAATTCCGGACATAGTTTAGGTACATACTTTTTAGATGGCCCCTAGCGTGGTTGAACTGGTATGCGGGGAAACACCTAAAATGTTTTCTTATAATTGTTTCTAAAATGTTGTTTTTTATTTGTTTTTGTCCCAATTATTTGGGGAAGAACCCAATCCTCAACCCTCACACTTCCCTCCATAGCTACGCCACAGTAAACTGGATTATAAGCCTAGTGTTCCCATCCTCTGCTAGAAAAGCTCTCAGTCCTTCATGTCATTAGAGAAAAAAATATTGTAGTAATGTGTTCGTTTTCAACTTCTCATTGTGAAGTACTGAAGCTAAACCGGTAATACACTGATTTTGAGCAGGTGAAGTTCCAAAGCCTTTGTTTTCCCCTGGCAATTCAAGCTAACAAATTTAGAAAACAAAGTGCCCTTTTTGTTTTTACTGAACATTGTTTTTCAGTTATATTCCTTTTCCCCCCTGCAGCATTTGTTTCTTGTTGCAAAACAAGCGTTATCAATTGTAAGTACTAAGGCTGAGTCGGTTCGGTCGATCACACCGGTTCCGATCGTTTCAATCGGTACCCGGTTTCGTTTTATCGGAAACGGCTGCCCCGAAAAAAAATTTAAAATAAAATAAAATGTTAAAAAAGAAATTAAGGTTATCACTTAATGTAGCAGAATTCAAATAAAACGGGGCAATCGATATCATTTACTTGAAATGCGAAACTGAGTTAATTCTCGGATAAGCTGCTAAGTATTTTCCCGTAAAGATTGATATGTATATCCATCAAAGCATCCATATTTGTAATATTATTTGCATATAAAAAGAGAAATATAAGCCCCAAACAGTGCATTTTTGCCGATGCTAAATTGCACGATTGCGTGATTTTACCGGTCTGAGTTTCGACGGCAAAAATTTATCGGGATACCGGTTCCACGACCGGTTACAGTTTATCGGTACCGCGGTTCTGAAAATATCCGACATGACTCAGCCTTATAGTAAGTACCTTGTTGCCAAAATCTCTTGATTTCTTTAAATTTTGAAATAAAGTTTATTCTCTGAATGTAGATCTCATTAATTTAGAAAGAATTCGTTTTTGTTTTTACAATTGTTGAGTAACACTAAATGACCTTTTCCCAGCGGCAATGTTTCGGTTTAAAAACAACCTCAATCAATTTTAAGTACCTTGTTGTCATATCTCTCGATTTCTAATTTCCTAATAAAGTTATTGTCTGAATGAACATGTACATGTATATCATAAATTTAGAAACAATTGTTTTTGTCTTAGATGATTTTTTTGTTGTCAATATAATATCAAATTACTTTTCCGGCGTTCCTAAGCAGCAATGGTTTTTTCTTCATTTAGTGTGTAGAAAAACAAGTTCAATCAATTGTAAGTTCCTTGTGGTCATATCATTGTTACAAAATTGTTTATAATTTCCTATTTTCCTTATAAAAGAAAGTTTATCCTGTGTATCTCTTCTTTCCTAAATTTCTCTTTCTCATTATTCATTCTCATATTAGTCTCCATTTCTGTGAAAAATCATGGTCTGGGATTTAGTTCAAAAACTGCATTTTACACAAACAAATTTAAAGGTCAAATTATTATAAATTTACATTATACAAAATGGATGGGAAATACAATCCAGAATTGATGAAATCTCATGATGTTTTCAATAAGTTTCAGTTCTAGACATAAGAAGCAGCACTGCATAGTTAAGTCTTTATTTTTCATTAAGATTATCTATCATTTATTAGTAGTTATTAGAACTACAATTCCCTGAACCCATCAAGACTATGTGATTGTTTTATTACTTTTATAACATGTGTTCCCCATAGATCACAGCCAGAGTATTATCAAGAGTGATTCTTGAAGGGTTCCGCTAAATTTGTACGCATTTGCAGTTATCGGTTTAATGGCAGTATGCTGTTTGTGGTAAGTGGGTAAATTTTATACACCCAGCCCAAATATTTGGGTGTAATGGACCAACTTTTAATCAGTGCTCGATAGTACAATCATGGTACAATGTAACAGTGCACTTTCTCGCTGTACTGTGTGTGCTGTGTGAATTGGAGTAGTGGTGTGGTGAACATATAAACTTGATATTGAGGTAATGGGGTCATAAAAGATTTGTAGTTCCCCTGAGGAATAGTTCAGCTTTGTTCCCTAACTGGCCATGGATGGATGGGCGTGGCTTTTAACCAGTTAGAACACTTTCACTATTTTAGCGAAAGTCCCTGGTAAGGCTGAGTCGGTTCGGTCGATCACACCGGTTACCGACCGTTTCAATCGGGACCCGGTTTTGTTTTTACGGAAACGGTATGCCCCGAATTAAAATAAAAATAATATAAAAATGTTTAAAAAAGAAATTAAGATTATCACTTAATGTAGCGGAATTCAAATAAAAAACGGGGCAATCGATATCATTTACTTTAAAGAGTGGTTATTTTCGAGAAATTCTTGGTTCGTTACTTCGTTTGACAGTCAGAGAAATTGAACAGGAAGCGCCAAAATTGCTAGTCATTTGAACGCTATTGCCTACGGATGTTCAGACAAAGTTAGGCCGACACTCCGGGGAGTGTATGTATGATCAAGCTGATGAGCCAGTGCATAAAAAAGTACGTATTTGGTAATTTTATACCATTTTAAAATGTTTTGATATTCTACTTACATGATTCTATGGCGTTTGAAAGCTGAACAGAACAAAAAATAAGCCCCGAAACAATGGAAAAACTGTGCAAATTATCGGGAAATTCGATCGCAGCGGCGCATCGCGATGCTAGCTGGCCGACTGAAGTTAGCTGTGCGTGCCGCGCCGGGAATTGAAGTTAGCTAGCATATCATATAGCATGCACTCGCGATTTTCTCGCGATATCGGGACCCGAAAACTTGCTGCTAACTTCAACCCTGATTTTAGCGGCTTGTTTCAGCTTGGCGCGATGCTGAACAAACGATCTATTTCTAGGTCCAATTTACTTCGGAAAAAATACTTTCTTGCGAAACGTGAGTTAATTCTGGATAGTCTGTAACTATTTTCCCGTAAAGATTGATATGTAAATCCATAAAAGCGTCAATATTTGTAATGTTATTTGCATATAAAAAGAGCAATATAAAGTCACAAACAGTGCATTTTTGCCGATGCTTGCACGATTGCGTGATTTTACCGGTCCGAGTTTCGACCGGCAAAAATTTATCGGGATACCGGTTCCCGACCGGTAACAGTTTATCGGGACCCGGTTCCGAATATATCCGACATGACTCAGGCTTAGTCCCTGGTGTTTTTTGGCCTTTCCAAACTGGGACGTTCAGATAAAAACATTTAAAAAGGGTTAGGTGGGAGTGAGGTTGGGGGTTGGCCTGAATATTACCTTTTCATTATTTTAAAAAGTTTCTGACATTGAAAAAGGTCTTTGCTACCTCGCTACTTGTTTGTTATTGTTACATTTGCCAGATGAATAAATTGAAATGAAATGAAATATATTTTCCAGAATATATCCAGGTACATTTAACAAATATTGCCAGTGTGCCAGTATGCCAGTGGTGTAGCTCGTACAGGTTGGGGGCATGGGAGCACTTGCCCCCAATAATTTGACCGAAAACCATTGAAGGCATAAGAAGACGATCTGTGTGAAAACAAACAAATACATTTTAAGGAGTGCCCGCCCCTTCCCCAATCAGTCTGACCACACTATGACTCTGTTGTATGCTGCATGGTATGATATGTTGATATCCATGTACAGTATTTCTCTCCAATCTACTTTCGTCACCTTCACCTTCGGCACGGTAACCGCAAGGACAGTCTAGCACTGTAATTGCACCTTAGTGACTGGCTCTTAAAATGTAGACTCATTAGTTGACATTTGAAGAGTTGTTTACTTCTTCGTGACTTGGCTTTAGACTCCCTGGGGAGGGAGTTGGGGGACTGGCGGGGTGGGTCAGGCTTACTATCTACATTTTCAGCAAAAAAATAACACATACATGACATTGACAAACACAATGTTTGAAAATTTATGCTGTAGACTATAGAAAGTACCTATGTACAGTATATGTATGAAAAGAGAGGGATATTGGAAGATAATTTTAAAGAATTATTAAGTTGGTGCCAGACTCTTGGAGACGAAGAGGGGGGGCAGCTGTACTAGAGAGTATTGCACAGCATACATGACATTGAAGAAAGCAAGATCTGAAAATCATTGCAGTAGAACAAGAGAATGTACCTGTATGCAAGAAAGGGATAATGGCAGAAAGTTTAAGAATTTGTTTTCCTCGTAGACAACTGGTTTCAGATTTTTGGGAGGGGGGGGGGGATGAGGCAGTCACACTTTAAATAGTAAATCATGTATGACATTGACAAATACAAGATTTGAAAATCATGCACAGTATGTAGTTTGAAACCCCTTTTTAATTGAGGAAAATAGTCGCGGTAACGTCCGGACGTTGTCAGGAAGACATTCTACCGCGTTTGTATTAAAAAGGTCCAATCGGGGTAACGTCCTGACAACAGCGCGGTAAGATTCAACCTAGTCGGGCTAGGGTAATAGCGAGGTAACGTCCTGACGTTGTCAGGATGTTAAGCTGATAAACATTGTATAAAAAGCGCGCAGAACGTTATCCGGGTAGATGACGTCATGGCCGTAAAAAATGTAAACATTGCAGCGATCGCGTTTTGGATCGGGAACGTGGTTCTCTTGTAAACAAGGTTGCCAATTTAAACTGCTGTAAGTTCACACACAAAACACTATACATACTCCTAATTTTAGACTTAAATTTGCCCAAATATTACAAGTTATAATACTATGAATATAAAAATTGGAAGTTGTGAATTGCACGGAACAGTAGCATTATGGCTACCCACCGCAAATCATGATTACTGTTGAAGTTTGAAGTCGGATTGAAGAATAATAGATTCGTACCGTACATGTAAGGAATATAAACCGGTATAGTATTATTACATGCGCTATAATTATGCAGCGAAAAAAAAAACTAGCGTGACTATAGTAGACTGACAATTGCGCTCCCGATTGCCTGTTGTATACCCGATATGAATTGACCGTCAAATTTCCTGCGCTAACGTATACCAGCGCGCGCCGATTAGCACATGTCACGCCAGCTGGTCGCATGATGAGAGAGGTGCAGTTGCTATAGTAACCTACCCGTGTGACTCGGAGAAACACTTTTGATTAAAACGCTGCACAACCTCTCGCTGCGTGTTTTACGACCTGACCTCCTACTGTTTTTATCGAAATCTCACTCAGGTAACAGCGAGCTAGAAAACACGTTCTCCAATTAAAAAGGGGTTATACTTATAGAGAGGTATGTGTGTGAGTTAATGTAAATAGAGAAGAGCGATATTGGCTGTAGAGTAAAGACCTTTTATAATTTCAAGATCTAAATGTGATGTATTTCCACAAAAATGCATTTTCAAGACCCAATTTTCTTAGGCAAGCTTTTGAATTATTGATTTTACATTTTCCAGTTTTCTTAGGACAACTTTATAAATTTGGGCTTGCAGAGCAGTATCTTTAAATTATATTTTATTTCATGTTTGACAATTACCTCACTACTATATAATTCTGGCTTGCAAAAGGTAGACATTACCTTAAAGTGTTTTCTTCCCAAACCATACTTGGTAGGGGCATTGCGGAAATAACATTGTAAATCAAATCAATGCACTTCACTCAGTGTAATTGTATAAGCGCACCATGTTTGTCTGCCTGCTAGTGTTACCTACTCCACATTCACACATGCCTGAAAATCATTGTATCAATCGATGTTCGCAAGAAAATTCAGCCTTAAAACATTGCATCAAATGTTTTAGTATGGATAAATAAAAACAATGATATTCTGTCTATTGACACTCTTGGCGCATTATTGTTATTACCAGGATCACAAGATAATGATGCGCCACAAACTTCTAAAGATGCGATTTGCGCTATAAGTAGCCACAATTATTATACACACTACAATCAATACAGCACACAAAGTGCACATTTCCACTCCCTGGGGAGCAATCCAGTCAGACACCCTGTACATGTATGTGCAAACAGTACTTTATAGGAACCACATAAATGTATTATGTTTGCCAGGAAATGTCAGAGTCTTGACATCGTACAACCAAACGTTGCAAACATTTTCATTTTCACTCTGGACTCAATTATTTATATTCTCATGCATTTTCACATCCATTCAACATTGATCAATCCCCTAGTCAGATTTCCACTGCAGGCAGTGTTGAACAAACATGACGTTGGTTGAGAAAGAGAATGTGCTTTAACCTGTCCCCTACCACATTTTTGCAATCGCCATAAGAGTTGATAGGGCCCACTAGGTTCATACAATGAGTTAAACAACTTTTTATTCTTAGCGATTATTATGTCTAAAGTTTCGAAACCTGTAGAAACCAAATTAGCTGTCATGATTTACATTAGATATCACAACAAATGAAAATAAGTTTGATCTGAAAGACTGGCATCACATAACGTGTAGATAAGACTCCAACAGGTCTTCAAGACTATATTTAGCCAAAATTGCCTTTACACCCTTCTTGCTATCACTGGACAATACGCAGTACATGTACGTGTGTGTATGTGTGGGTAGCAGAGTAGTAAAACTGGAATGGGAATTTGGATATAATTCCTCTTTCCTCTTTATTTCTAGTGGCAATAGAGAGTGAAGCTGAATTAATGCAACATATGAATGTTTCCATGGTTACGATAGATGTTGAAGGATGAAAACGGCATCACAAATTAAAGTTAATGCGCACTAATCAGTCATTTGTGATGTACATGGGTGTTGGCTACTATTATTTATGAGCAGGAGTATAATTTGGATTTGTTCAGCTTTGTTTCTCTCAGGGGAAGATCTACATGTATGTATCCTTTTTCCCCTCTCCATTGCATCTAGTAAGCCTTTCAGATTGATTTCAAAAGGTGTGGTGCTAATGAAAGAATTATAAGAGAATTCTCCTGAATACATCAAGCTGGGCTTTACATGAAATCAGGAAAATGCTTGCTATACAAGGGCGCCGTTGCAGAAAGAGTTGCAATCGATTGTAAAGTTGCAATTAATTGCACGTCAGATCATGTGACTAAATGCAAATTATTGCAACTCTTTCTGCTACAGGCCCCAGTAGCCCATTTTATAAAACACTTGCAATGTTGTAAGTGTCCAATTATTGTCACTAGTAGGTCAACAGCCAATCAGCATGGAGCATTACATCTGTTGCCATGGTAGTTAGCAATAATTGGGACACTTACAACAATTGCAACAGTTTCAAGAAATGGGCTACAGAAGTGGGGCTACGATTCTCTATGCAGTCATTGGTCAGTCTGGCTTAGCATACTGACCTTTGACTGATTTCATCACCAATTTTCTGGTGAATTTCTTTGATCCGTTCTTAAGCAGAGCATTTCATCGAGTGACACCAGTGATAGAGTGTTTAATTCCTGCTCTGTAGCGGGATAAATTATTCAGTTAATCACCCTTCTCATTAGACTAGCTCCTAGGTTTCTGATCCTACATGTAGCAGAAATCTTTTGAGGCAAAATGACCAGCTCATTTGCCCGGGTCTTTTTTGCCTCAGATGGATATTCTGCTAGGATTCAAAAAGGCCCAATATTGACTCTCATTATTCTATACTGGTTGCTTTTATTTAGTAGATAAGCTGTATTCAGCATTATTTTTGTCATGACCTTTCAGACAAGGCGTTCCTCCCGATGCATCCGCTTGATTTTTAGTCAGTGTGAAAAGCATAGTGTTATTGGAGTAGGACATAATGGATAGGAGATAAGTAATGTGTGTAGGTGTCTAGCCAGTGGGCGTCAATTTCATCCGCTGAAAACATCCTCTTTGCTGTCTTTACTCTCCCATAAATCTCAGTTGGCAGAGTGTTTGTTATCTAGAATTTCTATCAGCTCACATATCTGCAGGGTGTGACATTTGTGTATAGTCTAGGGTAATGGTTGAATACTCCTTAGTTACTCTTGATTACTTTTGTGATGCATGTAATTATTTTTTTTTTGTTTTGAGGATACGATACAAAATTTAAGGCAGTAATAAAAAGGTTTTTACTTGTATCATTATTTTAAAAGTAGGGCTTAAGGGCTTGTAATGTTGATGTATATTATATGATTTTATTATTGAAATATGTACTCTCCGTCCTTCAAACCTGAATAGTCTTGTAGAGACAATTAAGAGCATGTTTACATATATGTAGGCCATCTAAAAATAACATACAGTATATCTATAAATGCATCTTGTGGTAATGCCAGCTAATGGATGAAATTGCAATGGAGACAGTGTACTTAGCACCCTAGAGGCAGTTGTTTATCAGTAACAAAATCTGATGGTTTGTAGCATCCTAAAACACGCTGTTCAATCATTTTTCAATGTAAATGTGGTTTTCGTAATCTGGCAATTTAGAAGTGCCTGAGAGATGCAAATGTATTTTTTCTTGAGAAACCACATGTAAGAATCAAATGCAAACATTGTAAGTCATGATTTCCCTTTTTTATTATTTTTTTCTGTAGTTTACATTATGCATCTAGGTAGTTTGATTTTGTTTACTCTCTCTTAATTTCTCCAGCAGGGATGGATTTGTTCATTAATTTCCATCTTTCCTTCCATGTACACATGCCTAAAACATAAGTCTAGTTGGAAGGAGGGATTCTCACGCACGCCCCCCCCCCCCCCCCCCCCCCCCCAACAAAATGATAATAAAATAATAATAATAGAATAAATTATATATAAATTATACAAAGAAAAATAAAAAATTAAACAAATAATAATAATATCAATAATAATAATAAAACAAATGAAAATACATAATGATAATACTTAAATGAAAATAGATTAAAGAATAAATAGATACATTTTAAAACGTGTACATTTCTCTTTCTTGGTCTGTATCATTTCTATCCTGCTTTCTTTCCATTTACCTCGCAAAGCTCTGTTTACCTTTCTTTCCCATGTTTTCATGGTACTCACCTGCAAACTGTCACCTTGCTGAATGTCCTGGAGTGACCTGTGCCAGTAAAGATCATGTTCTCTCACACTCTCTCCTCTTCCTTTGATATTTGTTGTTTTCTGTCTTTTTCTTTCTTGATCTGTTCTTTCTCTCATCTTTCTTTCATTGTCTCTTCTCTTACCTTGCAATGTTTCCATGGTACATAAAAAACTGTTTACCTTTCTTTCTCATGTTTTCATTGTACTCACCTGATATTAAAGTACCTGCAGAATGACCTGAGAGACCAGTGGTACAGACTCATTCACCTTCCCCTGTCAATTCCTCTCTTCCCCTTTTCCATTTATATTTCTATCCTTCCTTTCGTGTTCTTTTTGTTCTGTCATCTTCCTTTCATTGTCTCTACCTGGCAAAGGTTCCACTGCACTACTTATAGCCTGGTCACATATCATCGGATGTCAAACGGAGAGCTAAATTGTCCATCCGTTCGTCTCCGTTCGTATGCGTTTCTTGTCCGTTCCTTGTCCGGTGATGTACGTTGTTCTGTGTTTTGTACATAAAGCAATGGAGACGACTTTCATCACCGGATAATTTCATTTCACAAATTTTCTATTCGTTGGGCATTCGTTTCTGCTATCCGTTGATATCTCACCAGGCCATTAAGAACTGTAAAAAACTTTTCTGTGTTTTATAGATAGTACTCGCCTTCAAACTGTTTCTTTATAGAATGACCTGGAGTGACCTATGGTAATGGTTTGTGAGGTCAGTGGGCGGTCTATCGAGGAGGCTTGTATCCAAACAAGCAGCTACCAGCATGTAGATTTGTTATCCTTTTCCATTTATATTTCTGTTTCTTGTCCTTTTTCTTTTGTGTTCTCTTCTTTTTGTCATCTTCCTTTCAGGTTTTCTCCTCTTTCTTTTAAAAACTGTTTACCTTTTAAGATGTTTTCATTGCACTCACCTGAAAACTGTTTCTTTGTAGAATGACCTGGAGTGACCTATGGTAATGGTTTGTGAGGTCAGTGGGAGGTCTATTGAGGAGGCTTGTATCCAAACAAGAAGCTATCAGCATACCCTAGATGCCTGGCTGTACCAAAACAAAATAGCTGCCACACCAGCCATCTAGCAAGTGTAGTGCGGCTAGTCTCATAAACTAGACTCTTACTTGATACTTGATGCAATAATCCCTTTGGCAGTTCATACACATACAGGAAGCTAGACTGGGATGAAGTGTTGTGTGCCATACGGAGATGCCATGGTGTAAAATACAATTTCCCTCGTATTAAAAATAATAATGGAACGTGGATGGTGCAAGTAAACAAAAAACATTGGTCCATTTTAAAGTACAATGTAGATGTCCCAGGATAATAATAATGATGATGATTGTAATAGATTGCATTTATTTAACACTTAATACAGGGTTTCTAGTCATGAAGTTCAAACCCACACAATTATCTTGTGCACCATCTCAACTTCATGGGGAGCATACTAGCCTGAGCTGCTCTACAATATTATAGGTTGCTAGTACAGACTCTTTAAACAATAAAAAACAAAGTCTGACCCTTTTTATCCAGCCACCTTTGGGACCGGCAGCCATTGGAATATTATGTGTTTTTTTATGAACCCCGTTTTTCAGCAAATACTGACATTTTGCACATAATTTGCCACTAGCAAAAACTTTATGTTGTGGAGCCCTGTTGTATGTTTTTTATCAATTTGTTCATCCTAAACCGTTCTGCTGAATCTAAATAAGTGTTAGCTCAGATTTTAATTAACTTTATTTTATGATTAAGAAGGGTTTCTTGAATGGCTTCTACCAAGGTTTCTACCAAAAATAGACTTAACTGTCCACTCCTGATACTCAATTTATAACATTGGAATTGATGAGATTTACATATTTTTCATAATATCAAACCATTGAGACCAAAATATGAAGAGATGATTTAGATAGGAGATGAGAGGATTTGATAAGAGAGCACTCAATTGTTTAAAGGGTACCACCACCCAAAAATAATAATATTTTTATAGAAAGGTAACATCTTTAGTATTCCATTCCTTCAGTAAGTTCACAAAAATATGTTTTCAGAAAAAAATATATAATTGGAAAACGCATCACCATTCTCAGCCATGCGGTCATGCGGTCTGAATGCGCAGACTATTATGCGAGCACAGCCAGCGGCGCTCTATGCAGAGCGAACGAATCATCCGGGATTCTATTGACGTACGCGTAAATTGCATTGGCGCACTCGCAAATGCCTGGCCCGTGTGGAACCACGAGATAGCCGTGGTTCCGTAAGTGGTGGAAAATTAATTGCTTTGTTTATGAATTACCCAACCCTTTGCAAAATGTTGGGTATCTATTTGATATCACAAAACGGTACCAAAACATATAATATTATGTTGTCATTTGCCTGGTGGTCCCCTTTAATGGGGAAGGAAACTCCTGTGAGAAATTCAACTACAGTCAAACCTGTGCATAACAACCACCCAAGGGAAACGATAAAAGTGGCCACTGTAGACAGATGACCTCTATACACATGTTCCACAACACTGTTTTTCTTGCAGGGGAACACTTTTGGTGGCCACTATAGGCAGGTTCGCTGCTATAGACAGGTGGCCCCTAAGGCAGATTTGACTGCATTCCATCATGGCTGCCAAACTGTACAATCCTCAGCTGATTATGTAACAAACAATTACATACTGTACAGTACCAAAGGTTATATAAAAAGTATACAGGGTGGCCCAAAAAAAACGGAACGGGGCACTTCCCAAAATATAATACCACAATGTTTATGTTCATTGGATAGGGTGTCTTTTCCAATGAAAAACGATAACAAGAACAGTAATTTTGGTCAGGTCGTTTTTGTTTAAGGACGCTGTGAGTGAGACCATGTCAGGTGCCGATTTATGTCGATTTCGACCTAGTCAATGTCAGTTTAACCGCACTCCTTGCCCGTAATACCATGCCCATTCTCTCGGCACACGGCTGAGTGCACACTAACAATAGTGCGCGATGCTCGAACGCTATGAACAATGATGAACGGCGGTTCGTGCGATTCATCAAGCGCTGGCTCAATACAAATTGACAAAAAAGAGAACCTGACATGGTGTCACTCACAGCGCCCTAAAACTAAAACTACACGACCAAATTGACTGTTCTTGGTATCGTTGTTCATTTGAAAAGACACTCTATCCGATGGACATAATGCATTTGTTACTATATTTTGGGAAGTGCCCCGTTCCGTTTTTTTTGGGCCACCCTGTATATGTGATAATACATGTACCTAAGTATAGCTGTTTGTATTAATCAATAAACTTGGATATTCTTCTTTTCTACTTTTGTTTTAATAGGTGGTCTAAACAATCTTGGTATGGGTTGTGTTGTGAAAAGGCCAGCAATGATCACATGCCTCAACAGACTATAACACTTAAACCAGTCCCAAAACTATCTGTGATTAATAAATAAACTTTGACATTTCTCTTTATTTCCTGTCTTTCTTCAGGTGGTCTGACAATCTGGGTATGGGTCGTATCGCTCAACGGCCACCGAGAGAAGTATTCCATCATGGCCGCCAACGACTACACGCCAGAGCTGATCATCGCTGAGGTGATCGCCAAGCGGACAGAAGACATGGACATCAGTAACCAGCAACGCAAGAAGTGCATAGAGGAGTACAAGACAACGTACGTCCTGAAGGTGTGCGGGTGCGAGGAATATCTTCTGGATGATAACTACCCTGTGTCACAGTACAAGGTAATGACGAAGTAGTTATGAGTATAATTATATTAGATCTATGATTCGGTGATGGTGATTTTGTCCTAAGATAATTGTTATTAAGTTGCAAGAAGTATAAAATGCAATTGTTCTGCCAATATCAATTCTAAGGTGTACAGGTGTGAGGTGTTACATAAACCAAACTTTTGTGTGTCTGTTTTCTTTTAGCACTTATCAGAGAATGCCTGCTCAAGAGAAAAATCCAGAATCTAATATTGATGTCCAAAGAAGTGGTGCTCTGTAGTTTTCAAGTATCCATCTGATTGTCCATTTGCTCTTAGATTTATGGGATGAAGTCCCAATATTTTGTTACATTGCATATATATGACATTTATTTAACTTTTGTGTGTATGTTTTTTCTTTTAGCATATCAGAGAATGCCTACTCAAGAGCAAGATTCCTAATCTAAAGTTGATTTCCAAGGATGTGGTTCTCTTCAGGTTTCCAGACATCCTCCAAATCGTCTCTCGTACATGGATTTCCCGGACAAGCCCCCGTTTGTTACACAGTGTGTGACTTCACTAATAATCTTTGTCTATTCTCTCTCATGTAGCACATCAGAGAATGCCTGCTGAAGAGCAAGATCCCTAACCTGATGCTGATGTCAAAGGATGCAGTCATGTGCAGCTTGCCTGATGTTCAATTACTCTACCCGTCCTACATGCGTCGACAACCCACCATGCCATCCAGTCAGAAGTCCACATGCGTTTGGGAGATGGAGGATAACTTCCAGGTGGGTGTTTCACAAAGATTTGAAGTTGCACTTAACTCCCAAGTTGGACTTAAAATTATTAGTTTCTTTGAAAAATAGTTATAATAGGTATAACCTTAACAAGGCAAAAATTGGTGATTG
Organism: Echinarachnius parma; assembly: GCA_037951105.1. NCBI lineage: Eukaryota > Metazoa > Echinodermata > Echinoidea > Clypeasteroida > Echinarachniidae > Echinarachnius > Echinarachnius parma. The sequence goes on along the minus strand of JBAMJV010008956.1, from coordinate 38,830 downwards.
AAAAATTATTAATATTTTCTATTAACGAGGAGACTTCAAGTTCTTGATGTAATTTTGTCTTTACTTCCTCCAGCCTGTAGGAATGTACTATTGCAGTACGGACCACTAAGTAAGTGCCAGCTGTGAGGACTAATGCACGTTTATGCTGTATGTCAAAAATAAACGTAATAAAGCGTAACAGTAATGAATATGCCATTACTATTTTTGTATAGTCCAAAATACCAAGAAGAATAAGCCTCGTTTCCACTACTTATAATCTTTGTGAAACACCCCCCACCCCAGGTCAAGATCAACTGTGCAACGTACGTCAACGTCAAAGAGCTGGACAAGATCTATGTGAGGACTGGCATCTTCCACGGTGAAGAACCTCTGTGCCCCATTGTGTCCACCGAGCAGGTCCCGTGTTCAATACCCCGCTGGAACGAGTGGCTGACGTACGACATCAAAATCAACGACATTCCGCGGAGCGCCAGGTGGTGTGTCTCCATCTGTTCGTCTGAGAAACGGAAAGGGAAGAAAGAGGTACAACTATTATCTCTTCCTTTATCTCACACTAAATACATTATTTCTCCATTAATTTTCTAAATATATTTTGGGAGAGGTTAAAAGAATTGAATTATGTTTTCAATTTCTGATTGATATACACAAATCACCTAATAAACGTGAAGGAAAAAAAATGAACAAAAATTAAAGATTAGTCTTGTAGTTATGACATAACATGAAAATTAGAAACCAAATAGGCATAGACTTAAAGTCAAATGTAGACTGAAATACATTTTCTCCTTGAAGATTATTGCATTAAGCCAATGCACACAGAGACAACTTGACCTGATCTGACTGGTTTTAAGTTGGATCCACTCCTTGTGGGTTGCCTCATGCCATTTGGAAGCCAGTCTCACTGATCAGGCTTGTCCCGATCCTTACTAAAAGATTGATCAGATTGGGTTGGGTCAAGTATTTCCAACTTGTGATAAATATGTTCCCAAATTGTGATGCCTACTCTGTCTAGGGTGGCTGGGCGATAGCGTGGGGCAACGTGAACCTCTTTGACTTCACCAACCGACTCCAGATGGGCAACATGCGCCTCTACCTCTGGCCCCCGCCCCAAGGGAATGACGACCTCCTCAACCCGTTTGGGCAGACGGGACCTAATCCCAACAAGGACGCCCCGTGCCTGGAGCTGGAGTTTGTTCGATACCCCGCTAGCCTCGTCTTTCCGTGCTACTCCCAGATCCACACGTTTGCATACTTCGTCAACCAGGCACAGCAAAGGTCACTGGAGAATGGGGATATGGTGAGATATTATCTATAAATAATAGGTATTCAGTCATATGATAATCAATGGCTTTTTTCCTGCTGCAGAGATGTGGTGGTATATTTTCTAAGGTGCATGCCTTCAGATCAATCAGTCCTAAGTATGAAGCCTTAGTGAAAAGCAATTGATGCATAAGTGTACGTCTCTGAACTCGTCTGTGTATCTACATCACCATAGTAACCGACACTTATTATAAGCAACGTCTAAATCTATGTGTTTTAATTATCAATCATATGAATCCCCGACGAGGAGGAGTTGCTCAGGAGGAGATCTTGATTATTATTATTATTATTATTATTATCAATGTATTTTACTTCATCTAGACTGAGGTGCCTTGATACTTGATGCAGTAATCCCTTGAAGCAGCTATATGAAGCTACACTGGGATGGTTATGTGCTGATGTGTCGTCAGGAGGTGCCAGAAATTGTGATTGTGTATAATACAGCATGCATTTATGTACAGTAAAATGCATGAACAAGTACAAATCGTAGCTGTTTATACTATGTAAGAGCCCACAGCAGGCTGCACCGTTCTAATAACAGGTAGTGCAGCCTTTTGGAAGGTCGTCAATCCAGTAGCGTTTACTGCTGGCCCAAGTAGACTGTTCCAAATTATTATTGTACGTGGATAGAAAGAGAATTTGAAGACGTCAATGGTTGAATGAGGGAAGATGTACTTGAGATTGTGATCATGCCTTCCATGCCGTTGCTGATGAATAAATCAATCAATGTATTTGTATTCCCAATGCCAGCACACACCCCCTGAGGAGGAGTTGCTTCAACTGGAGGAGATCCTCAACAAGGACAGGTTGCATGAGATGTCTGTCCAGGAGAAAGAGCTCGTCTGGAAACTCAGGTATGACTTCAGGTCAAGTTGAAGTATCAAAACGCTCATTATTAAAGTTTTTTAAAAGGTATATGTGCACCCACACTGAATGTAAACAAGCAAAAACATAACATTTTGTAAGATTGTACCAGTAAAATAAATTTGTCTGTTTTTTGCAGACATGTGAGCCTTAGCAAGTAGCTGTCAACAGAAAAGTATATCGCAAATATGCCACAATGCATGAAAAAAAGAATATGGTCATACAATGTTCACTGGTTTTGTTTCCTATCACAGAACTGTCTGCCGAGAGTACCCATACTCACTCCCAAAGCTGCTCAGCTCAGTCAAGTGGAACAGTCGGGAGGATGTCGCACAGGTAAGATCAGACAAAATAAGGTTTCTATAATGATTATCTGGAATATAATTTAAAACAGCCGGGAGGATGTCGCACAGGTAAGATCAGACAAAATAATGTTTGTATAATGATTATCTGGAATATAATTTAAAACAGTCAGGAGGATGTCGCACAGGTAAGATCAGACAAAATAATGTTTCTAACATTAATATCTAGAATATAATTTCAACAGAGAAACTGTCAAAAACTATATAAAAATAAATGAAAGCCACTTTGGTGATCCCTCACAGATAAGTAACCAAAGTTAATTTCTTATTATTCTGGTTTGTGCCAGGTTTATAATAGCTTCTGACCATCATGAACATTGTAATGGGTTTCAGGGACCAACAACCATCTGGTGGGCTTACTAGCTCGGCTTGTAGAGCATAGATCTAGCAATATGGAGGTCTCTGGATCGGATCCCGGGGAAACCCTATTCTGTCTTTACATTCATATAATTATCATCCTTACTGATATTATTGGTGGTGATGATATTTGTTTTATGTCTTTTTTCCTCCCTAGTTGTATGTGTTACTCAAGGACTGGCCCGACATGGATGTAGAGACTGCCCTGGGTCTACTGGACTGTAGCTACGCTGACCTGGGGGTCAGGACAGAGGCTGTCAACTGTCTAGATAGGATACTGGCAGACGACCAACTCCTTCAGTACCTCCTGCAGCTGGTTCAGGTAGGAATTGGAATTGTATTTATGATGTAAATCACTTAACCACTTGCTTTTGGAAACCCGGTGGGCTATGTAGGAAGTATCTATGAGAATTACAGAGTCTTGAAAATAACAGGTGAATGAAAACCAGTCCGGACAGAGGCAGTCAACTATCTAGATAGGATACTTGCAGACGACCAACTCCTACAACTTGTACAGGTACACAATGCTCAAAATTACCAGTGATCCACTGGCCGTGGACCACTTGGAATTTGCTGTGGGACATTTCATTGCATTGATGTTCAGTACCACGGGCCCAAATGGGCAGCCAAGTGTAACAGAATTTTCAACGTTTGTCTTTGTTTGGGGCCACTAGAATTAGACGAATCTTGTCCGATGGGCCACAAGACAACCAAAGATTTAAAAATTATAGCATTGAGGTATAATGGTAGATGTGATGTACATGTATGTATCACTCGATACAAAACAGTTTACTCTGCTCATATGCACCAAGGTCAGCACATGAGCACATTAATCTATGCATCTATGAGCCTGCTTTTAATCTAGCCATTTGAAGGCCATAGCATTTCAAATTGTGAACCCTCAGGAATGGAAATTGTAATATGTATTACTATTTTATGTTCCTTTACAGGTGCTGAAGTATGAGTCATACCTGGACAACCCGCTGGCCCGGTTTCTACTCAGGAGATCCCTCTACAACCAGAGGATAGGCCACTTCTTCTTCTGGCATCTCAGGTAAGACATGGCTCGACACTCGCACTGGTCCGCTGGCCCAGGGCCAGTGAAATTGCACTTCGGGTCAGGAAAAATGTATAAAAGTCATATTTTGGTGGCCCGATCGGGCAAGCAGATTTTCAACCTGACATTGACAAAATTAGAAAAAATCTTGTTCTCTTCCATGTCATGCTTTATCTATAATCACAGGTTTCATCAGGAAAGAGTGATATTTTCAATAGTAAAAAGTTTACTCATGAAATACAATTTTCGGGCCAGTAAATTTTGTCTTTCGGGCCACCAGATAAGGGGAAGAAATTATTTCACTGGCCCGACCGGGCCACTAATAAAAAAGTTAAGGGTGGAGCCTTGGGTAAGATACAATCAACATTCAAATCCTTCTTTAACCTTTATTATCTTCCTTCCTCTGTCTAGTCCCAAATGATTTCATGTTTACATGTTACTTGTATCGGGTCAGAGATGCAGCAAGCAAATAGTAAGCAGACGATTCAATCTCGTGCAAGATGCATACTGCAGATCTTTCAGTCCCTACCTCAAGTTGGAGACTAATTATAACTGGTCTAGTCCTGTCTCATATGTCTTAGTGTTTTATTAATATGAAGGAAGTTTTCTTAGTCCCACGTTATATATTTTTGTGTTATATTCAGGTCCGAGATGCACAAGCTGAGAGTTAGCAGACGATTCGGTCTGATGGTAGAGGTGACTGCCGATCTCTCGGTCCCTACCTCAAGCTTCTGTTCAGACGAGCCGAGACCCCAAAGAATGTTAACTAGTCCCATACGCTAAATATTGCAACGGCGCACGAAACGTCGTGATCTTTTAGATTCCTTGTTGACATCATTAGTCCCATACTATTGAACTAGTGAAGTCCCATCTCATATGTTTCATGACGTTTTGTTATTTATTTTAGATCTGAGATGCACAAGCCGAGAGTTTGCAGAAGTTTTGGTCTGATGTTAGAGGCGTGCTGCAAATCTCTGGGTCCCTACCTCAAGCTTCTGGTCAGACAAGTCAAGACCCCAAAGAATGTTAACTAGTCCCAAACTATTGAACTAGTGTAGTCCCATCTCATATGTTTTATGATGTATTGTCATTTATTTCAGATCTGAGATGCACAAACCGAGAGTTTGCAGAAGGTTTGGTCTGATGTTAGAGGCTTACTGTAGATCCCTTGGTCCCTACCTCAAGCTTCTGGTCAGACAAGCCAAGACCCCAAAGAATGTTAACTAGTCCCATACTATTGAACTAGTGTAGTCCCATCTCATATGTTTTATGATGTATTGTCATTTATTTCAGATCTGAGATGCACAAACCGAGAGTTTGCAGAAGGTTTGGTCTGATGTTAGAGGCTTACTGTAGATCCCTTGGTCCCTACCTCAAGCTTCTGGTCAGGCAGGTGGAAGCCCTGGAGAAGCTCTCCAAGCTCTCAGAGTCACTCAATGAGCGCAAAGACGACACAAGTAGGGTGAGTAGTTAAACTTGTCCATACTTGAAAGAGTGGGTTTAATATTGTGTGGTTTGCGGTTGCGCCATGTATAAGGAGAGGATTGGTCAGGACTGTTGGTATTCTTTTTAGGATAGTCCTAGAAAAGTACTGTGGTAGTCCTAGAAAGGACTGTTGGTATTCTTTCTAGGATCGTCCTAAAAAAGGACTGTGGTAGTCCTAGAAAGGACTGTTGGTATTCTTTCTTGACCATATTTAGTTTCTATAACTGCGGTTTGTTCTTAACAAGGTTCGTTAAGTACCTGGCATATTTGAGTTCAAACTTTTTTTGAATGGGTTAAAATCTGAATGTGATAATAGCACTTTGATTTTAGACCTTGTATGACCAGAAGCATGATCATATTGCAATTGTTAGAAAAAAAAGAATTATTTGCTCTGAACAGCTAAAAGGGAACATGTTCTTTCATTGAAATGAAAATGAAAATCATTGTATTTGTTGGTATTTATATTATAACAGGATTGTCTGAAGTTCCTAGAGATGGCCAACCAGACTTCATTGAAGCCCTCCAAGAGTTACCTCTTCCCTTCAAACCCTGCCATCTCCCTCAGCAAGCTCAAGATCACCTCCTAAGAAGGGTCCTCAACTTTCCTTGAAAATAAACTCATATTATTTTTTTTCTCCTTATTGAACTTTTTTTCTTTCTTTCTAAACAGGATCGTCTGAAGTTTCTAGCTCAACAGATGGCCCAACCAGACTTCATCGAAGCCCTCCAAGAGTTACCCCTTCCTCTCAATCCCGCCTTTTCACTCGGCAAGCTCAAGGTGGACAGCTGCAAAATCCTCTCGTCCGCCAAGCGCCCTCTCTGGCTAGTGTGGGAGAACCCTGATCACATGGCCGAGTCCATGTTTGAGGATATCAGGGTCATATTCAAACGAGGAGATGGTAGGTTTAAAAGAAATTAACCATGTTATCTTTGACATCACTATCCTGTGAATCCTCAAATCTGATCATTTCATTAGCTTGTCAAAATACATACACATGCAATATAATTGTAATATTAAATTTTTGTAAGGTAAAAATAACGATGATTAGACACAGGGGCTATCTGGAACAACAGTGCTAAATCACCTAATAGGCTACTAAAATAAAACATTATTCTTATTATTAATACAATCATTATAATTATAATCATTATCATCATGTAATATTGCCTTGATTATTCTGATTTCAGACCTGCGGCAGGACATGCTGACCCTGCAGATGATCCAGATCATGGACTCCATCTGGCAGCAGCACGGGCTAGACCTCAAGTGAGTTTGAATTAATGGCACCCTCTGTCACAAAATGGCTGTTATGGTCATCCATTAACTTCAAAAGATTTTTCAAAAGTGACATTTACGTAAGACTTAAGTCATACTGTATACAGAAATCACTGCGAGATGCTTATGAATGATGTGTTATAGTTTCATGGAGAAAAAACGGTATTTACCTCGTGAATAAAAGTGAAAATTGATATCTCATTCTGCCCATTGATCGTTACTTCAATCAAAAAGGATTCCTGGAATGCTTTACAATCATAAATATCACCATAATAAGGGAGACATTTTGAAAAATCAAAACCTATTCCATTCTTCTATTTTCTCAAATCAAACAACAACGTATAAGAGAATTGTGAAAGCACCAAGTGATTTTGATTGAATTTGACAAAGTTAATAAATCACTTTAAATCCTCTTTGCTCTCCCCAGAATGACGCCCTACAGGTGCCTGTCCACAGGCAACATGACGGGTCTGATTGAGGTCGTACGGAACTCACTCACCATCTACGACATCCAACAGAAGGGCGGCATCATGAGCACACTGCAGCTAAAGAGCGGTGTCATACACCAATGGATCAAAGAAAAGAACAAGCTGACATCACAGTTAGTAGCCATTTCAATTTAGATTTGATACTTATTTCCAGTTGCGATCCTTTTAAACTTAAGTAATTCTGACTAACAATCTACGACATCAAGCTCAGTGGTTGAATAATTAGCAAGATACAGCTGAAAAGCTGGGTCATAAACCAATAGATCAAGGAAAAGAACAGACTAACATCACAGTAAGTAGCCGTTATTTCAAATTAAAATTCTTTCATTTTATTTATAGTTCCTTTTGTTTTTAAAATTCATTCTGGCATTTGTCACAGACTGTCAATGACATCAAATCATATTAAATTTTGACTCAGAAAGTTGTGTCAATTATGTTTTGATTTCACATTTAACAGAAGACTAATTAAGATTAATGTTTTGTGCTTCTTTTCTATCCAGGTATGATGCAGCAATAGACACATTCACAAAGTCATGTGCGGGCTACTGTGTGGCTACATTCATTCTGGGCATCGGAGACAGACACAACAGCAACATCATGGTTTCACAACAAGGACAGGTAGGTCCATCTATGTATGATAGATACTTTAATTGATCTCAATTCAGCAAGTTAGTCTTGCAGTCAGACAATCAATGAATCAATTCATCAATCAGTCCAAATCGCACAATTTAAAGCCCAAAATATGCAAAAGCTCCCTACAGGGGATGGGGACACCCCTCTCATTCAATCAATCAGTCTGTAGTTACACTCCGTGGAAGCCTTAATGGATGGGTGGATAGATGAATGGAAGGATAGAATGGTAAATAGATGATAATTATAATAATCATGATGACAAAAGTAATGCCTGAGAGTCGTATACAGCCTAGCTTTCAATCCTTGCAGGATCTTCATCAGGGAAAATTACAGTAACTACATACAGGGTGGCCCACAAATAACGGAACGGGGTACTTGCCATACTAAAGACTCATGATGCCCGCCATACTGCATCGAGTAACGATCAACCGTGCCCCATCGTGAGTGTGCGTTCAGCTGTGTATAGAGAAGAAAGGGTACTAACAATGGCGCACGCATTGAACGTTACTAGTTGCTATGACGGGCATCATGTGGCTTCATTATAGCAAGCACCCCGTTCCGTTATTTCTAGGCCACCCTGTATACCAACACCAAAATAATGGCTGCTTGTTTTAAAAAGTGGTTCATCTCAACCAGTTCAGGACTGGTTTTGGAAAATACTAGAGTTGGGGTCTATGTTGTTTGATGTTAACCCAAACATTGAGTATGTTGATAATTTGTGGCTTATTTTTTTCTCCTCCAGATCTTCCACATAGACTTTGGCCACTTCCTGGGCCACATCAAGAAGAAGTATGGAATCAAGCGAGAGAGGGTTCCCTTCGTCCTCACGGAGGACTTCCTCAAGGTCATCAGCAAGGGCAATGACATCTCCAAGAGCCCAGAGTTCAAAAAGTAAGTAGCCAACAGGGTTATCGTCAGTGTCGTAGCGAGGTTGGACTGATTTAGGGGACACAAATTATTGAAGGGGTGGGCGCGGCACACCTTAAGTATTTCTTTGACAAAGTCTACAATCAAGAAATATGAAAAGGGAGAGAAAGTGCCCTTTGATCTCGCAGAAGACTTCAAGGTCATTAGACCTTCTTTTTAGTTCTCAAAATCTTTTAACTCACTATCCTTTAAAACCAAATTATTGAAGGGGTGGGCGCACCACATGTATTTCCTCGACAAAGTCTACAACCAAGAAATATAAGGGAGGGAGAGTGTCCTTTGTTCTCACAGAAGACTTCAAGGTCATCAGCAAAGGCAATGACATATCCAAGACATAGCCCAGAGTTTAAAAAGTATGTAACCTGGCCCCATATTCATGAAACCCTGCTAGCTTAGTTCGTTGCTAAGTGTATTTAAAATGTGCAGTTTATTAAGCAACAAACAGTTTTTCTAGTCCCCAACTAGCTGGGTAAGCCTTAGGTATCCACTCAGTAACCTTAGTTAGCAACTAAAATATATTGTATTTATTGCTTAGCCATGTCATCCAAAATAGACTTAGCAAGGAACTGAGCTAGTGAATTTTATGAATATGGATGCAGAACTTGAGGGATCTTCATACGTCTCTTTACTCTAATGCTGGGAACTGACATCCTTGACTCCACTCAACAAACATGGACTATCTTCTTCTACCAGCAAGAGTCCTTATTTAGTTCTCTAGTTCAGAAAGTCTTTTAACTCACTTCCCTTTTAAAACCAAGACATACAGTCAGTGAAATGTTCACTTTGCTGCACCTACTCTGTGGGAAAAAGTCCTTTTGATATTGAACAGTCTGGTACAGAAGTACAATTCTTAGCCAGTCCTAAGGCTTTCTTGTTTGTTCGTGAATTGTGAAATGAATCGTATGTTTTTATTTTTTGTTAGTATTGAATTGTGCTCAAAAACTCTTTTCTACTCCTTTGTATATTTTGTATTTCTATGAACATTAAGTAATACTGCGCTATGTAAGAATTGACTGTTTTTATTATAAATTCATATTTTCTTTGATTCATGAGTTTTTATTTGTTTTATTTTGTTTCGTGTCTAGATTCCAGGAACTCTGCTGTCAAGCCTACCTAGTGTTGAGGGATCACGCCAACCTCTTCATCTCTCTCTTCACTCTGATGCTGGGCACAGAAATCCCCGAACTGCAGTCAATCGATGACGTCGGTTATCTCCACAAGACGCTGGCGGTCGGGAAGACGGAGAACGAGGCGTTGGAGTACTTCCTGAAGCAGCTGAACGACGCTCATGGGGGTGGCTGGACCACCAAGATGGACTGGTTATGTCACGCACTCAAACATGGCATCTGAGCTCATTATTATTATCGGAACTGAACAGCATTCTGCCATCCTTACAATGTGTGTTGATTGACCAACAATTGAACTACCAAGATGGATCCTGAACAACTCGCTATATGATTGCGGCTGAACAGCATTCTGCCATACTTACTTATTTATTGGTTCAGAAAGCATAACGGTCAGTGTGGATTGAACAATTGATTCACCAAGATGGACTGGTTATGTCACACACTCAAACACGGCATCTGAACCACTCACTATATTGTTCTGATTGACATAGAACAACATTAAGCCATGCTTACAATGAGGCCACCTTCTGCACAGCATCTGAACAACTTGCTATATGATTGCAGCCAATGAGCATTCTATGGTGGACTGGTTATGGCATCTGAACAACTCGCTATATGATTGCAGCCAATGAGCATTCTATGGTGGACTGGTTATGGCATCTGAACAACTTGCTATATGATTGCAGCCAATGAGCATTCTATGGTGGACTGGTTATGGCATCTGAACAACTCGCTATATGATTGCAGCCAATCAGCATTCTATGATGGACTGGTTGTGTCACGCCCTCAGATATGGCATCTGAACAACTCACTTCATTATTCTGGGGGGTGTTTCACAAAGCTCCTAAGTTGAACTTAACTCTAAGTTGGACTTAAATAGTATGGTAAGCCATTTGTAGCCTTGGAACAAAATTTATTCAAAAGCAAAAATGCAAGTATTGTAGACTTTTCATAAATTTTACGTCAAGAACATAAAATCCCCTTGATAATAGAAAATATCAATGATTGTATGCCTTTTAAAAGAAATTTTATAAAATTGTTTAAAAGAATCTAATGGCTTTCCATAATAGTTAAGTCCAACTTAGAGTTAAGTTCAACTAATAGGATCTTTGTGAAACACCCCCTGATTGGCATAGAGAGCAAGCCAAAGCATGTGTTCATTAGCCAAGATGGACTGACTGTCACGCACTCAAACACAGCATCTGAACAACTCTTGAACACGCTATGTGGTTGTAAATGAGCAGCATTCTGCCATGCTTATGATGCAATAACCGATCTACACAAAGGTTTTTATTGGCACAGAAAGCAAAACGAATTGTGAGTTGATTGACCATCAATTGAGATGAACTGTGTCACGCACTCTTGCATGGTATCTGAATAACTCTTGGACTCTGTAATCGTAACTAAACAGCATATTGAGATGCTTATCATGCAGCTGCTAAATACTTCCATGGTATCTACTGCATTCTAGCCAGATGCTCATCATTTAGAGAATACTGTAGGAGATAGCCACTGAGCAAACAGAGGACTAACACCCTTGTGTAGCTTTCACAGCAGGTGTTTAGCCTACGGCTATACAAACATTAGATAGATAACCCCGATGTTTCTAATACATGATAAATACTTTTGACTTGTCTGGCATTCCTAACATGTTATCAAGCTTGTACAATTCTTTGCTGCACAAAAACTATTAATATAGCCATGGCAATTGTAATGAGAGATTATGAATTGATTTGTATTGAAAGTAGCTTCACCTTAGAACAAAATACATTGGCACTGTTTTGGGAATGATTTCAAGTACTAAGTATCTAGTTTGTTGCAGTTATCTGTAAAAAAAGAAATGTTTCCATATTGAACTGCGAAATTCAAACAATTTTTTTTCTAGAAAGTACTAATTGTAAAGATTCTAAGAGAAATAAAGCCTTGTATTCATCTGCAGACTGAAATATTGATTGATTGGATATTTTTAGTGCGTTTGGAATTTGGATGCTATTTTAAAAGTAATCAATGAAGCAGTTATGCCATATTTACTTTACAACTTCATTTTTAACTCATTTTTTAACGAATGCATCTTTACAACTTCATTTTAACTCATTTTTATTGCATTCATTTTTTAACAGTCGTTTGTATAATCTTCGTCCTCATTTTTATTATACTTTTAAAAGATCAACTCATAGATTGACTCTGTAGAGTCTGTACTAATAGAGACTACATTGTATCATACAGACTTAGAACAGCAAATACTTCAAAAATAATTGTATAAATATATTTAATGTTCTGATTCTATGAAGAACTTAACAAATCACATAGCTGTGAGATATTGGGTGTGCCATCAGGCCTTATATGGACTGAACCATAAGATAATGTTCTTTGTTCTTTTCTCATTGTTGAGAGTATGTTTTTCAGTGGAGAAAGTTATTGTTTTAATGTCATGATGGAGCAGATTTTAAGCAATTTTATGAATTTATTAATTGGTATGATATGACCATTGCCTATCTAAGGCTACATGTTTGTTTTTGTTTTATTTGTGAAAGAAATTAAATTGTGAGACAAAATTAGAAGAATTTTAATTCCACATCAGCTGATAATCATTACTAAATTAAAGTATTCATTTCAATCACAAAATTATTTCCCATTTAGAAATGATGAAACCTTGTGTGAGTACCTGCAAATTACTGGATAGAAAATGTTATTTCTTATTTTTTAAAGAAAAATTTAAGTCAAAGAGAAACTGGTATCTACTGTAATATTTTGATGATGCCTTTTGTAACACTTTTGAAAAGTGATATATAAATGCTGATGTTATGTTATCCCAGTTGTGTTATTCAAAATGAATATGACTGTATTCTTTAAAAAGTCTAAATAAGATGTAATGAAACCATCTGTGTGTGTTACTGCATATTAGTACTGCCAAGTTTGTTTATGGTATTGTTGATTCACTTATTTAATGATTCAATAGTGACACTGCCTGCATATAAGTCAAGCTGAATTTATCTTGGTACATTTTAGTATTTATTTGAATGTTTGTTGCTTTCAGGCTATGAGATGTTTGAACTGAGCAGAGATAGCATAGTGTACATAGAAAGTTTATATGGTGTCTTTCTTTTGAAACTATTTATTTCAATATTATATTTAGTATTACCTCCTCAGCAAATTAACTCACTATTGTATGCGATTGTAACTGAACAAGCTGCCACATATACTATTTGGTCACCTTATGCACAATATAAAACTAACAACCTCTTGCAAAATACTGCTGAAACTGCTTCTCTTCTAAAAATTGCTAATGTAATAAAATGGGAGTCAGTAGCAGCCTAGCTTTTTTAGAGAGTTCCTGCAAAGGTATGCATCAATTTCATCAAACCTGCAAAAGATCAAAGTTTATGGATGTTCATTCAGGACACGCCTCCAAAATACTTGGTGTGTGGTCTGTGGAGAATGCACGTTATACCAAAATTCAGTACTCTTGAATGGGTTGAATGACCTATGTGAAATCCATCTCACTTATTTGAATAATTTGAATCAACTCTTTGTACATCTCCATATCATCGGGTTAGAGTGAACAGGTTGTTGAGTTGATTTAGGGCTAAATTGATTTCTACATACCATCTTGTACTGTAGGTTGGAGTCTTCTCTATGTGATGCCAAATTTACAGATAATAAATATCTAAGTTCAGAAGTATTGATCAAAATTCAAAGAGAGCTATATTGGCTTCTACAAGCTAGGCTCCCAAACTTTAAACATGATTATCTCAGTAGTACAAAAAGTGACACGAATATCGCCCTTCTTTTTCTCAACCATCTTGTGGCTTATGAAAGAACAGCTCTTCTGCAAATAGTGTATCATACCTGCCAACCAGTTCGATTTTGCCGTATTTGTTCCGATTGTTTCCTTAGAAAAGGGTGAAAAATCGGAACAGTACGATTTTTAAGTCAGAATTTTTTATATTTTTGTTTAAATATATACATGTGCATATAGATGCTCGCACATATTTCATGAATGTATATGAAAAAAAAGCTCATTACGCCAAAATATTAATGATCTTCATCATTGAAGTATTGCTCATTCAGTGTAGTCAAAAATAATGTTGAAAAATAAGGCTAAGATAGCACAAGAGAGCATCTAGAACCCTAGAGCTGGACCCCGGCCACAAAGGACTTCGTGCTCGTGAAGTGCGCTTTGCTCACACGAGAGTAATATTTTTCATTTTCAAATGTTGGCAGGTATGGTGTATTCAACCTGTAAAGTATATTCTGATTTTAATTTTCATTGTTCCTTTTTATTTCTTAGACCTATATTATAATAGGCATCACTTGAAAATTAACCATCTCCAGACCGGTGAAAGGGAACTTTGCTCTCGGTTTTATGCGCAGTATTTGCCACAGATTAGGCTTTGCCCCCTCCATGTGATGACATAAACGGTACCCTGGGGTACCAGACGAAGATCCGCCATTTTGTTTAATTATTTATTTAATTTTTAGGGCTGTACTGTGGGTATAGCGTGCATAAAATCGCGCGCTGCACTGCATGCACAACGCAATATGGTTGTACTTCGAGTGGACACAAGATGGCGCTACACAACGCGGGATACCGGGGTACAACGGTACCCCAGGGTACTGCGTGTGTCATCATGTATTCAAGTAATTTATTCATATACATGTATGTGAGAATTCTAGCTCAATATGGTGGAATTAAGGTGCATTATAAATGCAAGATTATAGTTGCATCTATGTGTGTATTTAGTTATACCTAGTGATAAACTGAAATAATTGCATTAAGTGTTCTTAATTATTTGACCAATATGTTAACTGGAAATGTTTGTATGTGGCTTTACTCCACTTGTTCTTATTAACTTGGTCAATAATTATTGTTATTGTTGTAGATAATGTTACAAAGAATCAAATTATGTATGAATTATTGTCTTGTTAGCTGAAAGCCTTGTGGAAGATCTGTAAATATTCTGTGAGATATGACATGTAATTTTATGAATGTACATACTGTCTTTAACAACAAAACTTGTTTGTATCATGTACAAAAGAGTACTGCATTATTATTATGTACTTACAATAATAGTATACTAGCTTCAAGAATGCTATGAGCCATGCGTACTCTTATTTAGTATTTATTACAAAGTTTGTTTTAAATGTCATATATTGTGTGATGGAATTGATAACATAGAATGTACATGCACCATTCAAAAATGAAGTTTAATTGTTCAGTTATGGGAAAATTGAACAGTTTCACCAATGTCATTCATGGAATTGTGTCTTGTTCTATTAACCCCTTGACCACTGGAACCGAGTGGGTTGTGTACAAAGTCTATGGCTATTTCACAAACTTGTAGGGAACGGGTTAAAGGGATAGTTGAGTTCTGGTAAGGAGAGTACAGTTTTGGTGAAACTGAATTTTAGTAACCAAAACCTGCATCATTACATTACAAACTAATAGTTACAACTAGAAAGGAACACAAAATTACAAATGACGTAGTAAAGATCATGTTATCATTCAAAAAGAGCCGTTAAAACGTAAGAGGGCGCTCTTTAAACACTCAACGGTTTCAACCATTTTGAATAAAATATTGTGCATGTGATGCTTTGTTGAAATAGTGATTAGATAGATAAATAACCAACAAATATTTAAATACCTATTTTGTAACTTTTTGAAAAGAGGAAGCATTTTTTTGAATTTTTAACGGCTGGTTCAAAATTCTCTAATAAACCTGGGGCTCCAGGTTTATTACAAATAGTTATATTTATGGATATTTCAGCCGTCTCTGAACCGATTTTGATCAAACAAAGATGATTTTATTATTTAAATATTATGCTCTTTCAAATTTTACACTCAGTTTTTCATTACCTCACAACAACAAAAAGTAGTCTAGCGCCCTCTCTACCAAAACTCAACTATCCCTTTAACCTAAACCTCCACTTGCAATGACACAGTGAGTACATTCTTTCCCTACCTACTCCTTGTATGAGAATTGAATGGTCTAAGGTTTATAGTTTATATACATGTATGAGGTTCCCTTTTCACTGCATTATTGTGTGTGGCGACAATTTGCTAAAATGTGAACGTGAACTTGATTTGCTCTTTCATGTTGCCACAAATAACAAATTTGTTCAGATTGTATATTAATGCGCACAAGTTGTCAATTTGAGAAATATTGCAGGAGTTCTAGCGATCAAAGAAGATGTAATTATTTTATTGATACTACGCTTCATTTTTATACATGAATGTATGTTGCAATAAAGGAAACATACTGTTTTAATAACGATAAAACCATATTGCATCCGTTTGTTTTATTCTGGGCATATTTGTGTTTGATGTTGTTTGAGTTGGTTTGTAACTTGTCTAATATGTGTCTGTTGAAATATCCTCTACATTCCCTTAAATGAGGTACCAACTATGTATCTTACAATGTTCTACCTAATTATGCGATACTCAATACAAACAAAATATTAAAATTGTCCAAACCTGCTAATAACACATAAACAGTACAACGTTACTACAGTATATTGATCAACAACCTCTTATTCCAATAAACGAACACTAAAAATCCCCAATTATTACCACAAATAATTAAATAACATCTCATCCCATTTACAATTATAGATTCATGATTAATAACAATAATAACGGTTATTTATATAGCGCTATTCCCGTGGGGATCATAGCGCTTTACACGATTATTACCGAGTCAACGGAAACACACTACCAAACTATAACTCGCATCTTCCCTTAAGACACAGACAATTAACCCATGCAATTAACTATTAATAATTAACATTTCAACATTACAAATCATACAAAAGAATGGATGAAGTCATAATTGACAATTGTCTTTGTGAAACATAAAGCATTCGTCATTATGAGGCAGTGACGTAGCTACGGGGGTGGGGGCACTGATTGACCTAAAAATATAAATAACATACCAGGTATATAAGGGGAAATGTTTTGGGAAAAAATAAAGAAATACATAAAGTTTGCCCCCGCATTAATTTTGTACCCCCCCCCCCCCCCCCAACTCTCCAATCAGTCCGACCACGCTACGCCACTGTAGGGGGGATCTATAAATCTGTTCAAATCAAGAAAGAGCTTTCAATCTGTCAATCCTCACTATGTCCAAGCCAGGTGACTTTTCCTGTTTTTGGTGGATTAATTAGCTGCAGGTGCCACTCTAGACAGAAAAATCCATCTCGTTCTGGAGGGATAGTAGAGAGGGCGCTGCACAGCACAAATTTTGTGTGAGGTATGAAAAACTGAGTGTCGAATTTGACAAAACATGCAATTTTAATGGCAAAATAAACTTTATTTGCTCAAAATGGGTTCAGAAATGGCTGAAATATCAATAAATATATCCGATCGTAATAAATTTGGGCCCCAAATTTATTCAATAATTTTTTTTTAAATAAAAAAAATATGCTTACACTTTTTCAAAAAAATTCAAAAGTGGTTGTTGATCTCTCTATTTAATCATTATTTTGACAAAACATCACATGCATATTTTTGTATGAAAAATGGTTGAAGCCAATGCTTTTTTAGAGAGCACCCTCTTGTGTTTTAATGGCTCTTTATGAATGATAACAGGCTTTTTACTTAGTCGTTTACAATTTTGTATACCTTTAGAGCATGGTGGAGTTATAACTATAACGGTTTGTAATGTTACTGTGCAGGTTTTGGTTACTAAAGTTCAGCCTTACCAAAACTGTACTACCCATCGATATAAAAATCGATGGTACTACCCCTTTAATATTATGACGTAATATCATTCTATCCCCTCCATCACGAGAGAATATTAAGTAAATGATAACGGAAACTCAGTGGACCTAACCCTTAAGTTATAGACTTATAATATAGACTGCTTTTCGGTCTAGTTCAACTCCTACATGGTGGAGCAGCTGGAGTCGATCATTCCGTCAATTCCGCTGTACAACCATATACATGTACATGTAGTTTGAAACAGACAAATATTTCAGTGTGGGGGGGGGAGGGGGGGCACCGTGGGCCTTTTATGTTCAGGGATTTGAAATGTTGAAAGTGGCAATACTTTAAATGAAATTGGCCAAATGTTAATTAATAATGGTTAATTTCATGGGTTAATTGTTTGTGGCTAATTAAGTTGAGGGAAGATGCGAGTTTGGTAGTTGGATCTATAATTGTAAATGGGATGAGATGTTATTTAATTATTTGTGGTAATAATTGGGGGATTTTAAGTGTTCGTATATGAATAAGAGGTCTGTTGATCAATATACTGTAGTAATGTTGTAATGTTTATATGTTATTAGGTAGGTTTGGACAATTCTAAGGTTTTGTTTGTTGTGGATTATAAAGGGCAATGAAATTGAGTATCTCATTATATAGGTAGAAAATTGCAAGACACATACTGTAGTTGGTACCTCATTTAAAGGACAATTGTGAAACCCAAGCAAAATGTTGCTTTCATAGACTTGAAGAGATTAGGAGGAATAACCCCTGAAAGTTAGAGCATTATCGGGCAAGAAACAAGAAAACTATGGCTCTTTGAAGATGTCCATTTACTCCTATGGGGAACTCAAATTGGCAACGCACTCTGATAAGTATGTGGATTACTCTATGTTTAAATTTGTACACAAATGTTCCCATTTTTACAGTTTTCTTCAGTCACACTTTTACATTCCCCCTAACTCATGATATGTTATATATAAATGCATTCTACAAAAGATATGTTGAACTCATAAATTTAGAGAAAATTTGAAAAAATTAACAACTTTGTGTACAAAATGTATGGGGAGTAGTCCACAACTTTGCCAGTGCGTTGCCAATTTGAGTCACTCGTAGAAATAAATGGCTCTTTTAAAAGAGCCGTAGTTTTCTTATTTCTTTACGGATTGTAAAGTATATATGTCAACAGACACATAGACAAGTCACAAACTAGTCACAAATATGCCCAGAATAAAACAAACGGCTGTACTTTTGGTTTTATCTTTATTAAAACAGTATGTTGCCTTTATTGCAACATACATTCATGTATGAAAAATGAAGCGTAGTACCAATAAAATAATTTAATCTTCTTTGATCGCTAGAACTCCTGCAATATTTCTCAAATCGGCAACTTGTATGCATTAATATACAATCTGATCGAATTTGTTATTTGTGGCAACATGAAATAGCAAATTACAAGTTCACGTTCACATTTGAGCATGTCGCCACACACAATAATGCAGCGAAAAGGGAACCTTACTTGTATATAAACTAAACCGAACACAAAAAGTAACTTCACCCCTAAGCAATTGCCCATAATTTCATAACCGATTGTTTTAAGATGTCATCTTACCACAATATTGGCACAGTTGTTATGTTCGATATGTGCGAAAATCAGAGATATTCATTACTTTATGGCTGAATGAGCACAGATTAAAGTCAAAATGGCCCAATTCAAAAGTCACAAGGTATTACGCGTGCCTGTACATTTTTGTGAATCCGCACATGTGGCGGAATGCATTGATCATGGTTCATGAAACAATGCTGTTTGATATTCCATTCATTTTGATTTTTTGATGGCACATGTGGTAAAATGCATTAATTGCAATTGTAAAACAGTGCATTTTTTAATTTTCCAACTCTCAATAATTTGTAATGATGATAATACTTTTGCAAATTTTGAAATATGACTATTTTTTCTGTAATATGTGCTCACTCAACCATGGATTAATGGTTACCTCTTATTTTTATACATTGTTTTCCTAACTACCATATGGATATATTGGCCGAAATCTTGAAATGATTCTTGGTTATGAAATTATGGGCAATTGCTTAGGGGTGAAGTTACTTTTTGTGTTCGGTTTATAAACCTTAGACCATTCAATTCTCATACAAGGAGTAGATAGGGAAAGAATGTACTCACTGTATCATTGCAAGTTGAGTTTTAGTTTAATAGAACAGTTTAATAGAAGTTTACAAGTATACATAATGGCAATATAAGTTTAAGTCTGTTTAAAACCCCAATTACTTCAGAAATCGTATTAGAAATACAATTTATGTGGTATTTCCAAGTTAAATTTTGATCAATAGTGATACCTAAAAAGGATACTTGGTGTACTTGCTTAATTTCTTTTCCATTAATACATATCTTAATAACATCTTCGTTCACATATTTATTTTTAGTTTTACAAATTATATAGTTTGTTTTATCAAAGTTAATCAACAATTTATTGGCAAGAAACCATTTATGTATTTTAGCAATTTCATTATTCAATAAAATATTCACATGTACAGGATATTTACCGGATAAAAGCAAGGTAGTGTCGTCATCAAATAAAATAGAAGATAACATATTACTTACAAGTGGCAAATCATTAATATACAATAAAAACAAGAGTGGTCCAAGATTTGAACCTTGTGGGATCCCAGTTAAAATAGTACTGTGTTCTGAGTAACATTTACCCATACTGTAACAAATTGCCTTTGGTGTGATAAATAACTTTTCATTAAGGGGGCCAGTCTAGTAAAAAAAAAAAAATCTATCAAATTTTTGTATTTTCAGATCAAAATAATCTGTGAAGTGTATTAGCTTTCAGAATATACCTACTTTATGGGGTACAGACAATTACTTCTGTGCTTAATTAAGGTTTAATTAATTGGCGTCGACCCTAAAATACACCGAAAATATTCCATTTTCAACTGACAAGTTAATAATATTGCATGAAGGTGTAACAATTAAATGAATCAATTTCAATATACTTCAATGTTTTCTTATTCAAAATCATGTTTATAAGTTTCCATGTTGCTTTCACATTATTACGAACATTATCAAATTTAGAATCATAGTATGCATGTTTATTTTCCTGAATTAAATTATTCAAAGCATTTCTACATGTTTTATACGCAAGTTCACATAAAGGAGTTGAATTTCTTAAGTACTTCCGATATAACAAGTGTTTAACGTTTACTCAATTGTATTACCCCTTTTGTTACCCAAGGCTTACCTACTCTCTTTTTCTTTTTAACAAATTTAACAGGGAAACATTCATCATAAACCTCTTTATAAAACTTTAAAAATTAGTTATACCCATCATTTACATCATGAATTAAATTTAGGTGTTCCCATCTAACTTTCTTCAACTCATTACAAACGTGTTTTATATTTTCTTCATTCAAATCAACTTTAGGAACTTCATCATCGGGCTCGGAATCAAGTATGTTTGATTTCAAAATAATGAATGGTGTTAAGTGATCACTCACATCCGTAATAACTATGCCACATTTAAAAACATTTTTAGAATAATGAAATATATTATCTAAAGTTGATCTTTTGTTATTCTAGTCGGCTTATAAATATATGGAAAAAATTATAGAGTAACAAAGCTATCAAAAAAATCCATTACATTCATACTTTCATCCCTTTTCAAAAAATCAACATTAACATCGCCCATAACAATAGATTCTTTTCTTTCTTGCAATATCTTATTCAAAGATTCTTGTAATTGAAGTAAACAATTTAACAGATTTTGACCAGGAGGTCGATATACAGCAGCAACTATAACATTTTTCACCTTATTGCGTAATTCAATAAACACACTTTCCATATCATCACTAAATATATCTAAATCCAAATGTCTAACAAATCTTAAACTAGCATTGATATATAAGCCACTCCACCTCCTCTTTTATTTGGGCAACAATTTCCAACAAAGCAATAATGAGGAATACAAATTTCTTGTTCTTCTCCTTGTTTCAACCATGTTTCACAAACTCCAATTAATGATAATGGTTTATTGAAAACATCAAGACAGTTTGTGAATATATCAAAATTTTGTTTTAAACTCCGACAATTAAATTGGGCAAGAGATAGCGTACATTGTTCAAAATTTTAAAAAACACGACTAAATTCAAGTGTAATATTGATTTTCAATGAGGTCACCACTATCATCATCACGTATTAAATCAAATTGATCATCCACTTTACACAAGAAGCAATTTGTACGTTACATTATTTTGCCTGTTACACAAGAAACAATTTCTACACGTTACATTATTTTGCCTGTTACACAAGAAACAATTTCTACACATTACATTATTTTGCCTGTTACACAAGAAACAATTTCTACACGTTACATTATTTTGCCTGTTACACAAGAAACAATTTCTACACGTTACATTATTTTGCCTGTTACACAAGAAACAATTTCTACACATTACATTATTTTGCCTGTTACACAAGAAACAATTTCTACACGTTACATTATTTTGCCTGTTACACAAGAAACAATTTCTACACGTTACATTATTTTGCCTGTTACACAAGAAACAATTTCTACACGTTACATTATTTTGCCTGGTACACAAGAAACAATTTCTACACGTTACATTATTTTGCCTGTTACACAAGAAACAATTTCTACACGTTACATTATTTTGCCTGTTACACAAGATACAATTTCTACACGTTACATTATTTTGCCTGTTACACAAGAAACAACTACATTCAAACGACATCAAAAAGACAAACAACAAACAACGTCAAATAATACTATCTTTAAAATACAGAGAATACAATGTATGTATGGTTGTATGGAAGAATATGGAATGACTATGGAAGAATATAAAATCATTATTGAATGCTATATTTACAAGAAAAATAGCAATAATTAATTCAAAGTTCAGAGCACTATACTATTTTAATATACTTTAATATTTCTAACATAGATATGTGACCGGCTATAGCAAAACCTGGCATTTGAAAAAATGGGCATTTGAAGTTCACACAATGTGTGTAAAAGACCTATGATTGTATAAACTGAAACAATCATATCTTCGTTAATTATTAACCAATTAGTTAGAACAAAGCATCAAATGAAAGCTTGTGATGAGGCCTTTGTAATGGTATTAAAATCTAAATTTTGATTTTTACCGACAAGTGCCAGGTTTTGCTATAGCCGGTCTCATATGATACAAATTATTCAAATGAGTGAGATGAGATGGGTTTAAAGCAGAGGTATTTAAACCCAATCTAGATTATTGAATGTTGGTGTAACATGTATTCTCCATAGATCACAGACCAAGTATTTTGGGGGACTTGTCCTAAATGGGTTAAAAATGTTGGATCGTTCCCAGATCTGATAACAGCATTACTTCAAGATGGCAATCTCCTTATCCTGGGACTGGATGGGAGAGTTTACTGGATGGGAGAGTTCCTCTGCCGCTCACCCCTCCTGCTGGGAATCTTCCCCAGTGTTTGCATGCCAAAGGTTGGTTACTTAGCAGCAGATGCTGTCCTTGTTGACGACAACAGATGCCTTCGGCTGAGTGGTTTCAATGGCAACAGGTACTATCTGATTGCGCTTCAGGATGACGACCTTCTTGTTCTGGGACTGGACGGGAGAGTTCCTCTGCTCTTGCCTCTGCCTCTCACCCCTCCCACCGGCCTTGCCTCCGGAAATCTTCCCCAGGGCCTGCATGCCAGAGGCTGGTTGCTTGGTAGAAGCTGCTGGCCTTGATGCGGGGGTGACAACTGCCTTTGGCTGGGTGGCGTAGGTGGCAGCAGTGTAGGACATTGGAGAATGGCTCGCATCCTTCCTCACATTGGTGCTCGCATACATCTAAATCATGGGAAAGGAACACAAAAATGACAGCCATTTATTCTCACCTACTTACTATGTATTTACTGACAATGAATAATGACTTTATGTCAGTCTTATCATTATAAGACATATTTTTATCAGGGTAAAATAAGAAGATACCTATACTTTAAATGTATAACTTTGATATCACAGACTTTGATCACAGATTTTCCATTATTTCTCCTTGATTTGAATGGAGGTAACTTGATCCCTGTCATTGGTAATGGCACAAGTAGAACAATTCTTCTTTTTTTGCGATAACTTTTATAAACAGTCAACTTGACTTAGCGTTCACCTGTCTTTGGAAGCCGCATTGCCAATAAAGACCACCAAACGTGGATCCCCTGCAGAAATACACAATGTTCCAGATCCTGCTTTTAAAGGGCACCTGTCTACTACAGTGGGCACTTATCTTTAAATCCTTCCAGTGGTCACTGGTATTGCTCAACTCGAGTTGATCAGGTAATGCAACTGTAAACGCAAGAACATGATAGCTGCCAATTTGAGGATCTGATATGGCACAATGATTGATGGATTTGGACACTTTCCACAGGTTTCACTGTGTTTCATTTAGTATCTGGTCAGATTCCTTCATTCATTACCTTGATTTAGTTGGCTGCCTCTTGATTGTCACTCCATCCCCTCTGCTGGGCTCCCCTGGTTTGTTGAGCAGCGCCTGGTGATCCCAGTCTGGCCATGCGGTTCTGGAAGAACTCATCCACTTGATTGTCACTCCATCGATCCCTCTGCTGGGCTCCCCTGGTTTGATTGTCACTCCATCCCCTTTGCTGGTCTCCTCTGGTTTGATTGTCACTCCATCCCCTCTGCTGGGCCCCACTGGTTTGATTGTCACTCCATCCCCTGTGCTGGGCTCCCCTGGTTTGATTGTCACTCCATCCCCTTTGCTGATCTCCTCTGGTTTGATTGTCACTCCATCCCCTCTGCTGGGCTCCACTGGTTTGATTGTCACTCCATCCCCTCTGCTCGGCTCCCCTGGTTTGATTGTCACTCCATCCCCTTTGCTGGTCTCCCCTGGTTTGATTGTCACTCCATCCCCTCTGCTGGGCTCCACTGGTTTGATTGTCACTCCATCCCCTCTGCTGGGCTCCCCTGGTTTGTTGAGCAGCACCTGGTGATCCTCGTCTGGCCATGCGGTTCTGGAAGTACTCATCAATATTGGTGTGTCCACTGGTGTCTGGCCCTGTTTGCTTCACCTGTTAATAACAATTATAAACTACAATGTAGATGGATCTTCAACTGTGTGCAGTCGAAAATGATGGCTCCGCCATTGCACGATTTATATATTCAGCCCAAAATAACATGTATATAATGAGCTCTGTGACTTTTTTACCTCATAACCCCAAAATCTAATCAGTTGGTTAGCCCCCCAAGATACATACATGGGCCAAGTGTGGTGATGATCCGTCAATCGCTTCTCACAATCTATTTTTGCAAATATAGTGAACCCTGTGACCTTTGCCCTCATGACTCCAAAATCTGATCAGTTCATTGGCACCCCAAAATACATAGTTAAATAACGCAATTACAATCTATTTTTGCATATATAATGAGCCCTGTGACCTTTCATCTTTTACCACATTACCCCAAAATCTAATCATTTCATTGGCACCCCACAATACATATATGTTTATCATTGTAAACACACCCTTGATTAGATTTATCTGATTCAGAAATAGGGGTAAAAATAATTTCTGAAAAAACACAATGGACATACTATTTCTGACTTGAATGTTCCAAACATCTTCAATGTTCGTTCTCATTATCATCCCTATCATACAGAAAATAATCATCAATATGAATATCATCATCACTGCCTTTGTCAACATCCAACATCATCATCATCTCCATCACCATCATCTTAATCATCACAGTTGCGTAGAAAATGCTTTCTTCCTCAAATTTTTTCACCAGCCTTCAAAAAGAAAAAAAGAAGTCAATATCTAACCTTCTGTCCAAACGAGATGTTGATCATGGCTGTTGGTGGCATGCGGTAACCTCGCTTGCCGGTACACCGCAACTCTAGGGCGCCCTCAAACTCCTCATCAAACACAACGTCGTACAGCATGTCCAGAACGGTTGCACCTGGAGATAAAGAGAACATTCTTCATGAAAAGGGGTAGTTTTGTTGCACATAAGTATAAGTAAAACTAGATGGATCTTCGACTGCGCGCAGTCGAAAATGATGCCTCCGCCATTACGCAATTTATTTATGTCAAGCCCAAATCAACATGTACACAGAATTAATTCTGTCAACTCAATTTTGATGGTACTCTGTCTTTTAGATCTTGACGTATCACAATTATGAGCTATAAGTGACCTTGACCTTTGCCCTCATGACCCCAAAATCTAATGACTACAATTGTTCCCTATTATACATTCAGGTATCAAGTTGGATTGAAATCTGATATTTAGTTCTTGAGATTTCCAATCTCAAGCTACTTTGACATATAATGAGCCATGTGACCTTTGACCTCATGACCCCCAAAATATAATCAGTTCATTGGCTCTCCAAGGAACATACATGTACCAAGTTTGGTCAGAATCTGTCAATCCCTTCTTGAGATAACGCGATCACGAGCTATTTTTGCATATATAATGAGCTCTGTGACCTTTGACCTTTGACCTCACGACCCCAAAATTTAATCAGATCATTGGCCCCCCAAGATACATACATGACCCAAGTTTGGTGAAAATCCGTCAATCGGTTCTTGAGATAACGCGATCACGAGAACGGGACGTACGGACGTACGTACGTACGGACGTACGGACGGACGGACGGACGGACAACCCGAAAACATAATGCCTCCGGCTACTTCGTTGCGGAGGCATAATAACTGAAATATCAAAAAGAAACGACAGCAGACCAATAGTGATCAGAAAGTATTTTAAGAATAGATTTTTAGTGGAAAAAAGCGCTGAAATATCATCCCCCCAAAATAAAATCTGTATGCCTTTGACTACACCATGCAGCCCCAGAGGCACAGCAAAGCCCTCTCTAACGTTGATGATGCGATCAAACAGGTGGTAGATTGCATCAGATTCATTGATGGGGTTGTTTGAATGACCACCCTTTTATATCACTACATTGGTCTTTATAGACAGGTTTAGGAGCAAGAAACCCTTTTGGGTCTACTTACCAGTCTGTATGCCTGTGACTACACCACGCAGGCCCAGGGGTACGGTGAAGCCTTCTCTAACGTTGATGATGCGATCAAACAGCGAGTAGGTAGCGTCAGGGTCTGGGATGAGGATCCCCATCCCATTCATGGGCTAAAGGCAAGCAAACAACAAATTTCTTTCCTGAATTAAGTTGGAGAACGGGAAAATTCCCTCATACTTTATTGTGATACTGGCTTATTGTGATAATAGTTTATTAGCGCTCACAAATGTAGTAACAGTAGATCGCAATTGTGGAAAATACACAAGATTCTCAACAAACTTATCATAATTGTTCTGCTCAGATTCCTCCCATTCACCTTATTTTCGTAAATAAAAAAAAAAACATCAAATTTCTAGTAAATAATCAAATCGGCTCTGCATTGCTTTGCCAAATATTATAAGTGGAAAATGTACTTGTTATGGGAATTATGGTGGTAAATGTTGTGGAGATTCATGAATATAATTGGTTTTATGCAGCCAGTGTGTAACTATTCTGTAGATACATGTACATGTATCTCATAACTTGGTTAAACCCTTTTCATCTACACACAAAATCATAATTTTGGGATTATGATAAGGGTTAGAGGTTGGAACTAGGATTGAGATTACAGTTGGGGTTAGAGGTTGGAACTAGGATTGAGATTACAGTTGGGGTTAGAGGTTGGAACTAGGATTGAGATTACAGTTGGGGTTAGAGGTTGGAACTAGGATTGAGATTACAGTTGGGGTTAGAGGTTGGAACTAGGATTGAGATTACAGTTGGGGTTAGGGGTTGGAACTAGGATTGAGATTACAGTTGGGGTTATAGGTTGGAACTAGGATTGAGATTACAGTTGGGGTTAGAGGTTGGAACTAGGATTGAGATTACAGTTGGGGTTAGAGGTTGGAACTAGGATTGAGATTACAGTTGGGGTTAAAGGTTGGAACTAGGATTGAGATTACAGTTGGGGTTAGAGGTTGGAACTAGGATTGAGATTACAGTTGGGGTTAGAGGTTGGAACTAGGATTGAGATTACAGTTGGGGTTAGAGGTTGGAACTAGGATTGAGATTACAGTTAGGGTTAGAGGTTGGAACTAGGATTGAGATTACAGTTGGGGTTAGAGGTTGGAACTAGGATTGAGATTACAGTTGGGGTTAAAGGTTGGAACTAGGATTGAGATTACAGTTGGGGTTAGAGGTTGGAACTAGGATTGAGATTACAGTTGGGGTTAGAGGTTGGAACTAGGATTGAGATTACAGTTGGGGTTAGAGGTTGGAACTAGGATTGAGATTACAGTTAGGGTTAGAGGTTGAACTAGGATTGAGATTACAGTTGGGGTTATAGGTTGGAACTAGGATTGAGATTACAGTTGGGGTTAGAGGTTGGAACTAGGATTGAGATTACAGTTGGGGTTGGGGGAGTTTAAAGGGTAGAACCATCCAAAAATAATTTTCTTATGAATAAAGGTAACATTTTTCCATGAAAATTATATTATTGGGAAAGAGCATCATCATACTACAAAATGTGTTAATGGGTCTGCATATAAAGACTACCTTTTGTCTAGGATGAAACCGAAGCCTGGCTAACAGACAGGCACACAGCAAAACATAGCAAAACAACAAATGTTTTGCTACAGACCACTACAATGTTTTCTGCAGAGGCAGAGTTGGAGAAACACATGGTGGTGGAGTCTTCATTGCAGCCAAAAAGGACATCATACAAGAACGTGAAGACACACTAGAAACTGATTGTGAAATCCTGTGGTGTACATTGGAACTTGCATCCAGTAAGAAGGTACACATTGGAGCTTACTACAGACCTCATGAAAGCGATGCTGAAAGTCTTGAAGAACTCGAAACCTCCCTCTCACGTATCAACATGAGTCACACTGTTCTTCTTGCAGGAGATTTCAATCTTCCAGGTTAGAATTGGGCAGAGAAAACAGTTGGAAATTGCCGGTATCCAGCCCTCCATCATCATTTTGGAGAAATTCTAGATGACAAAGGTCTCTGCCAACTGATAGAGGAACCTACCCACCAAGGTAATACCCTAGACCTCGTAATAACCAACAACCCTACACTCTTCAGTGAGGTTGCGGTAGTCCCAGGCATCTCGGATCATGACTGCCCAATCGTCTAGCTCAACAAGCCCAGCAAAAGGAGACCTGTTCCCCCTTGGCGCATTCTACAGTATTGCAAGGCAAAGTGGGAGCATATGGAAAACGTAGGCGATCAAATCATTTCTAACAGCGATGGTTTGTCTGCAAACGAGATGTGGACAATCTTCACTGAGAATATAGAAGCAGGCATTACTTTGTTTATCCCACGCAAGATGAGCAAACTGCATGATAGCCTGCCGTGGATGACACATAAGATCAAGTCTCTGCTTAACAAAAGAATTAGACTCAGTAGAAGATGTCGTGACCAGAGAAGAGCCAACATCAAACCCAGTGTTCTGAATACTTTGTTTGAGGTACCTCAATTCACTCAGCATTTCATCACCCCAGACGAACAAGACGAGATCAGGCAAAGAAGAGGTTCTGGAAATTCATCAAACACAACCGAACAGACAATCATGTGTAGATTTATTATGCAACAGAACATATAGTGCAGAACTTACCCTGAACAGGAGATGTGGTCTGACTGAGAGTTTGAACCTCTTCTATTGACCATAAACCATCATGAGTGGTTTTATTATGCAACAGCTTATATAGTGTAGAACTTACCCTGAACAGGAGATTTGGTCTGACTGAGAGTTTGACCGTCTTCTTGCTTGGAACCTTATTGACCTGCAAAGTACAACGTAAGAAACAAAATGCAACAACAAAATGAAAGTAATGTATATTTTGGAAAATGAATGAAGGAATTGGTTATTTATAAATAATTTCATATTTTTGATTATCTTTCATCAGATGCACGGTGCCATTTTGCAAACGCTCTGTGCATGGGCGTATTACCAACTGGCTCAATGTTGTGCAAATGTGCCATGCCTGGTTTGAACTAGTCTAGTTCAAAATGGTGTTATGAGGTGTGACATTCCTAAGCTTGACAACCTTTAACTGAGAATCCAATTGCAATTTTGCCTTTTTGGCTCCAAATTGTGATATCATATCCATTATCTGGTGTACAAAGCTGATAACAGGAGCCTCGAGATCCGCAGATCCATAATTTCCCTTGGAAGCTTGCTGCATGGATGCTGCTCTAGCCGACTCTTAACCTGTTCCCTAGTAGATTTTGCACTCCCGATAGAGTTAATAAAGGACCCACCCGGGCAGGGATGTTTCACAAATAAATATTTTGTCATTATGACAAATTTGGCATAAATTTTACATTTTTGTAAGGTGGCATTAAAGGGACATTTTGGCAATTTTTTGGTAAAAGTTTGGCCATATTATATGAATATGACCAAGTTTTGGGCCCCCTTGACGTTTTGCATGATAATTCCGCAACGCGAGCAGGTATTGCCGCTCAATTTCATGAGTTTTTTCATTGAAATCTTGTGCAACTTTTGAGACAAAATTTGCGACGACTGGGTATACCGTTCCAAAGTCACGTGACATTTTATAAGTGAATGTCGGCACGACATTTCGTGATTTGTGTTCTGGGTCTAACTGGCTCTTAACATCATGTCAATGTGCTTTCTGCTTCAACATTTTATTAGATATATCAGTAAATGAAACTAGCCAAAGTATACCTTCTCGACCTCCTCTTGAATGACGCTGATAACAGGTGCTTCTAAGTAGGGGGCGCCAATCTTGCCCTTGGGAGCTTTGCTGCAAGGCTGCTCTTCAATCCACTCCATGACGTCATCTATGTCGTAATCTACATCAGCAAACATCTCTTCTTCGTAGAGTTTCTCATCGAACTCCTTGACATTCAGGAAGTCCACTACTGCTGGGAATCTGAGAGGAAGGGCATACATTCAATGTAATTACTGCAATAGAAAGTCAACCTTGACACTGAAGTCCTTTTAAACTCTAGTGTGATGTGACAGACATTAAAACATCATCATCTAGGTTATAATCAGCACCAGCAAACATCTCTTGTTTGTACAGGTCTTCATTGAACCCCTTGCCGTTCAGGAATCTCGCTACTGCATGGTATCTTGGTAACTAATTTGAAAGAAAGGGCAAACATCATTAAAATATTATTGCAGTAGGCTATCTTACAATAACAAATGAGAGGGCACCACAGAGATAAGGAGAAGACGGGAATAGCAAGTGGTATGGAGAAGATAATATGGAACTTACTGAGAGATGTAGTTTCAGAGGGTGTTCAGGAGTAGATATGCAACTTACTGGGAAAGGTAGTTTCAGAGGGTGTTCAGGAGTAGTTATTGCAACTTACTGAGAGACGTAGTTTCGGAGGGTGTTAAGGAGTAGATAATACAGCTTACTGAGAGACGTAGTTTTGAGGGGTGTTCAGGATTAGATAATGCAACTTACTGAGAGATGTAGTCTCGGAGGGTGTTAAGGAGTAGATAATGCAACTTACTGAGAGACGTAGTTTTGGAGGGTGTTAAGGAGTAGATAATGCAACTTACTGAGAGACGTAGTCTCGGAGGGTGTTAAGGCGTAGATAATGCAACTTACTGAGAGACGTAGTCTCGGAGGGTGTTCAGGAGTAGATAATGCAACTTACTGAGAGACGTAGTTTTCGGAGGTTGTTCAGGAGTAGATAATGCAACTTACTGAGAGACGTAGTCTCGGAGGAAGTTAAGGAGTAGATAATGCAACTTACTGAGAGATGTAGTCTTGTAGGGTGTTAAGGAGTGGTAAGGAGTAGACCCATTTGCCCTGATAATTTTTTCTGGTGAAGCCTGGTACCTCCATCTCCGTCTTGTTGGACTTGAGATTGAATCCAACGTTGGCACGGAATACTTGGGAAACCTTGTCACTTTCTTCAGAACTGCAGTAGGTAGATAATTCAGAAATCAATGGTTTCTATAAATATCATACAGCATACATGTAAATTAACAATCTCTCAAAAAAAGTCACACAAGCATTGAAAATGTGTGCCATAACAGAGCTTCCATAAAATCAGGGAGGGCTTGCATTCTTGTATGTTTCATTAACATACGAGTCATAAGACAAAATCAGCAAGGCCTCATTGCAGAAACAGTTCCTATCGATTGTAAGTCACACCATGTGAGTAAATGCACAAATCTTAATATTCAAATGTGCATAATATCTGACATGAAATAATTGCAACTTAATTGCAAAGTTCTCTTTCTGCAATGGGACAAGGGTAATAATACAAGTGCAAAGGAACATGCACTTGCAATGTGTTATGCGCTATATAAAAACTGTGTATTATCATTATTATAAGTGTGTACTTACGATGGACGAGGCCCTATTGTGACGTAGACACACGCAGTGAGCCTTCCTATCTGCTGTGAGGAGACCCCTAAACGGTCTGCAAGCTTGTAGCCCTCCAAGTACGGATACTGCATGAGGTGGGACTGAGACCAAACAACAAAGAAATGGTTAGTACGGTCACCACATTGTGCAACCATGTAGCTCTCTAGGTACTGTATGAAGTAATAATAATAATAATAATAACTTGCATTTATAACGCGCTTAATACAGGGTTTCTAAGCGCAAGTATTATTACTCATGGTCATCAGGTACAGTACAAACCCACACAATGATATTGCGTAATTTCTCATCTCCCCGGGTAGAATACTAGCGGAGCTGCCACTGATGATGGCGCATACCAGCTAATTAACACCCGACCATGGTACCCATTTATACACCTGGGTAGAGAGCAGCAATTGTGGATAAATTGTCTTGCTGAAGGACAAACGGAGTGGGCAGGGTTCGAACTCAGGATCTCAAGATCAGAAAGCGTGCGCTCTACCGATCTTGCCACACCACATCCGTCCCACGTACATCATGCAGTAGATGAAGTGGGACTAAGATCAAACAACAAAGAAATGGTTAGTACGGTCACCACATTGTGCAACCTTGTAGCTCTCTAGGTACTGTAGGAAGTGGGACTGAGACCAAACAACAAGAAATAGTTAGTACGGTCACCACATTGAGCAACCATGTAGCTCTCTGGACCGAGACCAAACAACAAGAAATGGTTAGTACGGTCACCACATTGAGCAACCATGTAGCTCTCTGGACTGAGACCAAACAACAAGAAATGGTTAGTACGGTCACCACATTGTGCAACCTTGTAGCTCTCTGGACTGAGACCAAACAACAAGAAATGGTTAGTACGGTCACTACATTGAGCAACCATGTAGCTCTCTGGACTGAGACCAAACAACAAGAAATGGTTAGTATGGTCACCACATTGTGCAACCATGTAGCTCTCTAGGTACTGTAGGAAGTGGGACTGAGACCAAACAACAAGAAATAGTACGGTCACCACATTGAGCAACCATGTAGCTCTCTGGACTGAGACCAAACAAAAAGAAATGGTTAGTACGGTCACCACATTGAGCAACCATGTAGCTCTCTGGACTGAGACCAAACAACAAGAAATGGTTAGTACGGTCACCACATTGAGCAACCATGTAGCTCTCTGGACTAAGATCAAACAACAAAGAAATGGTTAGTATGGTCACCACATTGTGCAACCTTGTAGCTCTCTGGACTGAGACCAAACAACAAGAAATGGTTAGTACGGTCACCACATTGAGCAACCATGTAGCTCTCTGGACTGAGACCAAACAACAAGAAATAGTTAGTACGGTCACCACATTGAGCAACCATGTAGCTCTCTGGACTGAGACCAAACAACAAGAAATGGTTAGTACGGTCACCACATTGTGCAACCTTGTAGCTCTCTGGACTGAGACCAAACAACAAGAAATGGTTAGTATGGTCACCACATTGTGCAACCATGTAGCTCTCTAGGTACTGTAGGAAGTGGGACTGAGACCAAACAACAAGAAATAGTACGGTCACCACATTGAGCAACCATGTAGCTCTCTGGACTGAGACCAAACAACAAGAAATGGTTAGTACGGTCACCACATTAAGCAACCATGTAGCTCTCTGGACTGAGACCAAACAACAAGAAATGGTTAGTACGGTCACCACATTGTGCAACCTTGTAGCTCTCTGGACTGAGACCAAACAACAAGAAATGGTTAGTACGGTCACCACATTGAGCAACCATGTAGCTCTCTGGACTAAGATCAAACAACAAAGAAATGGTTAGTATGGTCACCACATTGTGCAACCTTGTAGCTCTCTGGACTGAGACCAAACAACAAGAAATGGTTAGTACGGTCACCACATTGTGCAACCTTGTAGCTCTCTGGACTGAGACCAAACAACAAGAAATGGTTAGTACGGTCACCACATTGAGCAACCATGTAGCTCTCTGGACTGAGACCAAACAACAAGAAATGGTTAGTACGGTCACCACATTGTGCAACCATGTAGCTCTCTGGACTGAGACCAAACAACAAGAAATAGTACGGTCACCACATTGGGCAACCATGTAGCTCTCTGGACTGAGACCAAACAACAAGAAATGGTTAGTACGGTTACCACATTGTGCAACCATGTAGCTCTCTAGGTACTGTATGAAGTGGGACTGAGACCAAACAACAAAGAAATGGTTAGTGGTCACCACATTGTGCAACCATGTAGCTCTCTAGGTACAGTATGAAGTGGGACTGAGACCAAACAACAAAGAAATAGCTAGTACGGTCACCACATTGGGCAACCATGTAGCTCTCTAGGTACTGTATGAAGTGGGACTGGGACCAAACAACAAAGAAATAGTTAGTACGGTCACCACATTGTGCAACCATGTAGCTCTCTAGGTACTGCATGAAGTGGGGCTGAGACACAAGAACAGAGAAATAATTTGTGTGGAGTCCACATAAACTGACCATTAGAAAAGTTTAAGTTAAAGGGAAAGTTGAGTTTTGGTAGAGAGGGCGCTAGACTACTTAATTGGTTTGTGAGGTAATGAAAAACTGAGTGTAAAATTTGAAAGAGCATAATATTTAAACAATAAAATCATCTTTGTTTGATCAAAATCGGTTCAGAAACGGCTGAAATATCCATAAATATAACAATTTCTAATAAACCCGGGGCCCCGGGTTTATTAGAGAATTTTGAACCAGCCGTTAAAAATTCAAAAAAATGCTTCCTCTTTTCAAAAAGTTACAAAATAGGTATTTAAATAGTTGTTGGTTATTTCTCTATCTAATCACTATTTCAACAAAGCATCACATGCACAATATTTTATTCAAAATGGTTAAAACCGATGAGTGTTTACAGAGCGCCCTCTTACGTTTTAACGGCTCTTTTTGAATGATAACCTGATCTTTACTACGTCATTTGTAATTTTGTGTTCCTTTCTAGTTATAACTACATCAACTTCGCGTAAGTCGAACTTGACGGGACCGTGTGAAACACTTCGACTTAGGCGATATTCGACTTGCGTAAATGTATGTTGTGGCCCCACCACGCACTGCATGCTATAGCTATAGCTACACCTGTTTGGAAAGCAGCTTAGCACAGCGGGCTGATCGTTGCAATACAGGCATCCAGAAAGAAAAAAACACACATACTAGTACACAACTCAACTTTCATGTACACAGAACTCAACATTATATCTGTTGATAAAAAACCACATGGCCTGGTGATAGTTGAGTCACTGGTAGGTCACACAGGATTGGTCACATACAGTATAGTAAATAAAGTACTCAAACAGTACAAACCCACACACTCGTACAATGTATCATCCACACACTCATACATTGTCCACAAACAGTGTGTTTCACATACACTACATGCATGCACTACATGCATACACATCGGCTTGACTCGTCGACTTCGTAATAGGGGGTTAATTATCAGTGTTGTGTGACTCGAGACCGGACTCGAGTCCGTTTTTGCCGGACTCGGTCTCGGACTCGGACTCGGACTCGGGGCCCGTGACTCGATGACTCGGCGACGAGTCCGACACGAGACCGGGGAATTTTGGCGCTAATGCAGTTCGTATCCAAACGGATATCTCGTTTCCACTCGCCGAAATTTCATCAAAATTTCACGCAATATTTTCAAATTTCAGCCACATCGGATCACGGAGTAGTAGTCCACTGCCTGCCCTGGACTGTCTTCCGTGTTTCTACTTTTGGAGGAAGTTCTTTCACAGCTTTTATGTATCAATCAGAATCAATATACCATTTTATTTATTTATGTTTTCTATTTTTTTTTATTTTATAGATATCTCAAAGGTATAGTTGAGTTTTGAGGGCGCTACACAAAATAATGTATCTGTTAGAAAATGAAAATCTGAGTGTCAAATTTGAAAGAGCATTCCATTTTAATGGCAGAATAAACTTTATTTGATAAAAATCGGTTCAGAAACGGCTGATATAACCATAAACATATCCATTTGTAATAAATGTGGGGCCCCACAAGTATTCGATAAGTTTGGACTAGCCGTTAAAATTTGTTTCAAAATGCTTCCTCTTTTCAAAATTGTTCAAAGGAGGTTTTGAGATATGTGCTGATTATCTCTCTATATAATCACCATTTCAACGAAACATTACATGCACAATATCTTATTTAAAATGGTTTAAATAAATGCGTTTTTTTAAAACGCCCTCTTTAGTTTAAACAGCTCTTTTTAATGATAATAGGCATTGAAACTTGGTCGTTTGTAATTGTTAAATTCCTTTTGAGCATGGTTGAATTAAAACTATTAGTTTGTAATGTAATGGTGCAGGTTTTGGTTACTAAAATTAAGTTTTTACTAAAACTGTACTCTATCTACCAGAACTCAACTATCCTTTTAACCTAGGCCGGTCAATGGTTTCGCAGCGAGTTCTGCAGCAATTTTCGAAGGGGAAGGAACTTCTTTCACAGCTTTTATATATCAATATTATCATTTATTTATTTTTTAATTCTTTATTTATTTATGTATTTATTTATTTATTTATTTATCTATTTATTTATGTAATTTAATTTATTCATTCATTCATTCATTCATTTTTTAAATTTTTTTTATTAATTCATTAATTTATTTATTTATTTATTTATTTATTCATTCATTCATTTTTTTTTTTTTTTTCTTTTCTTTTCTTTTTTTATTTAATGATTTTTTTTTTTTTTTTTTTTTTTTTTTTTTAAATCTTTTTTTATCTAATGATTTTTAATTTTTTATTTATTTATTTGTTTATTTTTTAATTTTTTAATTTATTTATTTATCAATTAATTTATTATTATTATTTTAAAATTTATATTTGCACATGTGCCGGACTCGGACTCAGACTCGGACATGCCGGACTCGGACTCGGACTCGGACTCGAAGGTTCATGACTCGGACTCGGACTCGGACTCGGACATGCCGGACTCGGACTCGGACTCGGACTGACTGGACTCGGACACATCTGCAAGCGGATATATGTACCGCAAAATCAAGTATCAAGAGGAGAAAGGGAGAGCAAGAGAGAGGAGTTGAGAGAGATGCGAGATAAGAACAGACTTTAGGAGTGTCAGATTTTATTGCTTCGACTTATGCGATGCGAATTTCATGTTTTGTATTGAAAGTGTACCAGGAATTTGATCGACTTAGACGATAATTCGACTTACAAAAATCGACTTATGCAGAGGAATAACACACGCAAGTGTATGACAATAAATCGGGACTTTTTATAATTGTCGACTTACGCGATTATTCGATATATGCGACTTCGACTTACGCGGAGTTGACTGTATTAGTTTGTAATGTAATGATGCAGGTTTTGGTTACTAAAATTCAGTTTCACTAAAACTGTACTCTCCTTACCAGAACTCAACTATCCCTTTAAGTAAAGAATTATACAGATAATAAACATTCTAGAGTGCATTGTGTAAATGCAACACACTCAAGGCTTTGTCAGATGTATACGCAATGCTTACATCTGACCCAAGCCAAGAGTGAGCGACCATTGTGACATCTTAGCCAAAGTGATATCAGCACGGTCATTGTGCATTTCCTGCACGTTCGTGCATGTTTGTAGAAATCAATAAATAATCATGGATTTAATCACTGGATTTAACCAATCACTCAAATACAATACAACTCAAATGTGTGATGCCTAAAATTGCAGTACCAAGTTAAATGTAACACTAACCGAAAACATCAATATAAAACAATTATGATTCAATGCATGCATGGGGCCAAACCTCAAAATCATCATTTGGTTCATTAACACAAGTTGGTTTTAAGGAGTGATTTTATTTGATCTAATGTCTTACATTCTGGTTGGCCTTGATGTAGTCCAGGTTTGGTTCATTGGGGGTGGAGAACGTCACCTGCACTTGGTCCTTCTCTGTCTTCTCAACCTGATAACAAATTGTAAAAAAAAAAACATATCCAATACCATTCCATTTGAGATTCTGAAATCCCCATAGACATTGTACATAGCCCACCTTTTCTATGTCCTTCTCTGTGCTCACAACCTGGTCAGACGAGGAGAACAAAACAAATCATATCCAATATTAAAGGAACTAAAGTATACAACATACTTTCAGGGATGCCACTGGGTCGCCTCCAAAAAACCGGAAACACAACGCGGCAGACGTAACTCTCCGTGTATAGCGTATGCACTGCACTTGCCGTTCGATCGCGTGTACATACATGAAATACATGTATACTGCGTACGTATTGAAAAACGGCTACCGGTGTGTTAAGCGAATGGTCTTCCTCTCTCATTCGAGTGCGGTATACCATACGCTATTCAATGCGAGCGCGCGCTCGTTACAACGGTATTCCCATATATTATATGCGGAATGTCATGAGTAAAAAGATGCGCACGCACGCTGTAGACAGGAAAAGAAAATGATTTGAAGAGACGGGGAGAGGGGGAGAGAGGGAGTGAAAGACGGAACTTTTTTTGATTGATGACGGAAAAACCGGAATTCCGTCTAAAAACCGGAAAAGTGGCATCCCTGTACTTTGGCACTTATTCCATAGTTGATGACTTGTAAAACTAGGTCTGCCAAAAAAAAACTCCACGAAAATAACCACAGTAGTGATTAAAGGCTATATTTTCTGATGCCAAATCTCACTTAGCACCCACACTTAGGGCAGCAGCGTGATTGACATGTGATTGACAATTAATCGGCTTACGTCATCTACAGAATTTGGGTAGGCGTCATGTACAGGGCGAAGTTCTTTAAGGGGGCATCCCACTGAGAGGCGAACGATTGCG
>JBAMJV010008955.1:20000-23576 GCA_037951105.1 Echinarachnius parma | reverse complement strand
TTTCAACAATTACATATAAAACAAATTGTGAATGTAGGCTAATGTTTAGTTTTAAAAAAATTATTTTAATATAGGGATCATTAACAACAATGTTACAGCCACCTTGTATATTTAAGACAATGTGTAGGCTTTATTAGGGCCCAACTTGTATTCCAATCTGATATATCTGAAACGATTTTGATGAATCAAAGTTTGTTAGTTCTTTAGTTATTCATTATCTCATAAATGCATTATTTTTGAAGCGCCCTCTAAACCAAGACTGTCCAGTCACTTTAACATCTAAAGATCATACTCCTTT
This sequence comes from Echinarachnius parma, assembly GCA_037951105.1. Lineage (NCBI taxonomy): Eukaryota > Metazoa > Echinodermata > Echinoidea > Clypeasteroida > Echinarachniidae > Echinarachnius > Echinarachnius parma. The sequence continues at coordinate 23,278 of JBAMJV010008955.1, read as the reverse complement.
TCTTAAATCAGTATTACAAACAGTATTTATTAAAGGATAGCTTAAAGGGATCTAGTAACTTTGTTGACAAGTGCAAAAAGTGATGCGTGGTTACTACAATGAGTTTTGGTGTGATCTGATATGTCCAGAAAGTAATGTGTGAAAATGTCAAGTTAATTGGATGTTATTTGGCCGAGAAATGAGCGAAAGTGCAAAGTGATATTCACTTACTCATTGCACTTACTTTGTACACGGCTGAAAAGGTCCCGTAGATAATTTTATATCCGAACACTTCATTCATATATATCTTTTGATCGAAATGGAAATTTGAAAAACCGAAAACTGTCCCATGCTTCTATTGTTAATACGAATAAAACAAGATATGAGGGAACCACTAGAATTCAAATTGGATTTTGAGGATTTGGACAATGTTACTAAATCCCCTTAATGTTGGCTATTGAGCTGCTGCAAACATCACTCTTGTCACTGTAAAGTGGGTTACGCGAATTATGATTGTTTCCATATAAATACAAGTTTTGATTTCTTTTTTAATTGTAAGATTATTTTTTTAAATAAAATAAAACAAATGAAAACTAGATTTAATTATTGACAAATTAGATAATACGCTCATTACGTGATCATGGAATTTAGTGCGCAATGAACATTATATTCAGTTATGAACTATTCTGTGCGCCGATATGCAATGACATTGGACACTAATTAGCATTTAAATGAAGAATTTAGTTTCAGGGTTCATTTTGTTAATGTTTATCTTGGTATGATTGTTCAATGTGCCCAAGTCCAAATCTGTAGCCATGACAGTGTAAAAGATACTATAAAATAACTATTTTTATATTTGACCTTTATTTGCATGGCGAATCTGCAATCACGATTTCGTCTCACTTTGTGTAATATTTGGGTTATAATGATCTTTCCGTATGCCAAAAGTTAGCATCGTCTCCATACAATTTTTAAAGATAATATACAATAAGCCTTTTAACATTGTACCCTTATTTGCATAATGATTTGTATAATTCAATTTAATTTTTAATTAGTTTTCAGCAGTATTTTGTTAATTAATTTAATTTTGTACAAAAAAGGGTATAATACATTTTTGGTTCAGAGTGCGCTTCAAGAAATAATGTCTTTGTGAGGTACACTGTTAAAACGCTGTGTAAACAAATTCAACAACTTGTTGAAATTTTTCAACAACCACTGTTTGACATATGAACCATCCAACTGTTGTTGAAAACATTCAACAACCCCAGTTGTTTAAAGTTTACACAACTGTTGTTTTAATTTGTTCTACAACTGTTGTTTAGAATACATTTTAACAATCCCGTTGTTGAAATAGCAAATACAAAACAAGATGTAAAAGCGGCAAGGGTAGGATTCGAACCGGGGGTCTTTGGGTTAAAAGTCTCACTCTCTATCGACTGCGCTATCTCGGTTCGCTTGGTTTGCGAAGGGACAAAAGAGGTTTTGACGCGGTGATTTTGCGGTCGAAACTATCACGTCATCTAACACGTTTCATCAACGCTTGAACAATAGCCGCTTCACGCAACCCTTCTTCATACACCTTATCATGCTACACCTAAAGTTGTATGAAAAGATTTAACAACCATTTTTACACAGCGTTTTTTTTTTTACACAGCGTTTTTTTCTTACACAGCGTTTTAACAGTGTATTAAATATAGCAACGAACCATTAAGTGTATTACATGAAAAGGCGCACAATTTTAAGGCCAAAGTAATCTTTATTTGATAAAGATCGGTTCAAGGATAACAGAAATTTCCATACATATATCAGATTGTGGGCCCCAAAATTATTCAATAATTTAAGACAGATATTTTATAACACCTGCACATTTTGAAAAATATGCCAAGGTGTCTTTCAAATTGTTTGTTAATTTGATCATCACCTTAGTAGCAGTCGGGGGTGCACTTGTCGAAGGCAAATTCTCCTGTGCTTCCATATCCGGTGGAGTACCCGACCTGGGTGACATCCAAGGGATTGGGATCGCCATACTCCATGAACGGCTGGTCCAGGTCATCTACGGCGAACACGGCGACTCGACCGTTGCGGTACGACACCACGAATAATCTTGCCTCGGTTGGGCTCAACGGAGCAGAGTGTTCGAAATACACCAGGGAGCTGCACTCGTGGCATCGTCGAATCGTCGACCACGTGTTTCCCCCGGCACCGATCACTAGGAAGATCAAACACACAAGTTGATTGATAGCAATTATCATCGGGACGATCAGTGTAAATAAGAGGTCTGTAAAGTAATTTCAAAATTGACCCAAAATAATGTACATCATGAGAACGTGGGGAATGACGATAGGTATAAATTAGAAGGTTGTAAAGTTATTTAAAGATCATAACGTGGTAAAAGACGATCAGTGTAAATCAGAGGTACGTCATTTAATTTCAAACTGGAAACCAAGCAATTTCTCCAGAAGAATTAAGCCACCCCACCTCATCAAATCTGGGCCCGGTCGCAGAAAGAGTTGCAATCGATTATAGTAAGCAAATAACCATCGACTGGGAGGGTGATGGCAAAACTATACGTGCCGAAGTAAATAGCCTGTTATCATTCAAAAAGAGTTGTTAAAATACAAGAGGGCGCTCTCTAAAAACGTATTGGTTTAAACCATTTTATATAAAAAATTGTTCATGTGATGTTTTGTTGAAATAATCATTAAATAGACAGATCTTCAGCAACTATTTTAAACCTCTTTTGTAACATTTTGAAAAAGTGTAAGCATTTAATGTAGTTTTTCTTAAATCATCGAATAAACCTGGCCACCAGGTTTATTTTTTTATATTTCAGCTGTTCCTGATCAGATTTTTATCAAATAAATTGTATTCTGTCATTACAATCATATGCTTTTTCAAATTTTACACACAGTTTTGCATTACCTCGCAAAAAAATAATTTCTTGAAGCGCCATCTATACCAAAACTGAACGACCCCTTTAAATAAAGGACAAGGATGTTATGCGCATCAAATTGCACCTATGTATTATGGATTAGTTTGTATCCTTTAATCAAGTTAAAAGAACAATCAACCTGTTACAATACAAGTCAGATTGAGTGTCGTTGATTGTGCCTAACCAAAATATATTCATTTGATATAAATATATTTTTTTTTAATCAAGGGCAAACCCGAAATACAATAAATGGTCTGCAGTTCCTAGACTAATAAAGCGGTTGCAGGGACCGTTTATTCTTTCGGGCGCTAAAAACCCAAATAATTCCACAAACAAATATTTTTAAATCCTGATCGGAGAAGGGGGC
>JBAMJV010008955.1:7500-15000 GCA_037951105.1 Echinarachnius parma | reverse complement strand
TGTTGTAGCAATAAGGTATAAAACAAATGAAAACACATCGGTATGACTTGTCGGAAGAATATGACGCAGTTTCTTACCAATGGCGCAGTTTGGCCCAGACCATCCTGCATCGCAGTCGCAGGTGAAGTGGTTGATGCCATAATCACACGTCCCGTGTTCACAGGGGTTACTAGCACACTCATCTACGTACAAGACAAAGTGAATACATAATTATACAATTTAAGAACACGGCGACAAATGATCAGCCATCATATAGGTTAACAGTAAAACATATAATGAAATTATAAACTTTAGTCTGTTCGAAAAAAAAACATCATGGCTTTGTGTAAATATAATAATTGTGTTGTTTTTTTTTACATACGTATTCATGTAACAAACACAAAAACAGGGTGAAAGAACGAACAAAGGAAGAGAAAGAGAAGGAGAAGGGTGATGGTGATGATGAGGTTGGGGAGAATTATGATGTTGATGATAATGAGGATGAGGGGGGGGGGGGGGAGAGAAGGAGGAGGAGGAGATTAATGATTGTGGTAATGTATAGAACCAATTGACAGAATGTGATGCATTTTACCCTCTCCGCAGCGTTCCCCAGTGGAAGCCGGCGGACACACACAATAGAAGCCAACTTCTGTCTCGACACATTGTCCCGATGAACACGGGTTGCTCAGGCAGTCTAAATGGAAGAAAGGGAAAAAAAATATGATGTTAAAGATGAATTCCAGTTTTGGGAAAGAAGCCGAATACATCTATATTGCTCATTATTGTTGAATAAGTATTGAAATAGGGCTTGTGTGTTAAAATCGGAACATAAGGCTCGTTAAATACAGAAATATCGGAAGAAATCCAATATCCGCCTGTGAAATTTATAAATCCACCGCCAGTTCGGACCTGTCCACGCCGCTAGCGCTGGGGGAGATATCGACAAGCTGGGGACAAGCCCATATAACGAACACCTCGTGTACTCGCACGCGGGTCATTGTACGTATAGCGTATGGGCGATTCCGGAGTTGGCGATCTCTATCTGCAGCAGATCAAGTTATAATTTTGCAAATATATCAATTAGTAGGCGGTTTCTTGGCCAAATTTGGATAATCCTATATTAGTACAATTATATTCTTTCACATTATTGGTAATAAGAGCTTCCATTTAATTTTTTTTGAGAGGGGGGGCGTTTCCAAAACTGGCCTTTACCTTTAAAGGGATCTAGATTACTCCTATTTGGCGGGCGGCGGGGCGGCGGGGCGCCGGGGGTGACAGCTGACAGGTATATGTTACCAAGTGTATAGGGCAAATTACATCAAGGAATTGGTAAAACTGTATATGCGCCTTCAATGGCTCGAAGTAAGCATTTGAAATTTGAAATTCAGTCATAGTTTAACCGGTCACCAGCAATACAATGTCCAGGATTATCCAGGACGCAATTTGGCTGATGACGACTTTACTATGACTGAATTTCAAAGGGCCCATTGTCATGATGCTTATAATCAGAACTCAAGGGATTGACTTTATAATGGAAGGAAACAATTAGCATATCTCCGGGGTAACGTAGTACGTACTGCAAGTACAGTACAACATTATACAGATGTTAACTGGTGGGAACATCACATCAAATATGGACGCCGGAGCAATGTCCATGATATGATCGCAATCAGTGGCCGTACTCAGGATTTTTTCAAGGGCAGAAGCGGGGGTTATTTTGTCAGTCAATTTTCTGAAGCCGAGACCATTGGTTGAGGTGGACGTACCTCCTTTTCATCAACAACTATGTGCCTTTTGATATGAGCGGAGGGGTAAGATGATAATCATACTTATCATTATTTCAATGATTTATTATATCAATTAAAGGGCCGACCACTTGCCAACACAAAGGGCCGACCACTTGCAAACACAAAGCCCTATTTCAAATCGATTTAAAATCGCGATGTATATTCGATTTTGTTTTACGAGTACGAACGTATAGGGTTCGGGTTTGGTTTGTGGGTTTTGGGGAATAAACGCGACGATTTGCCCTGCGTCGTAAAATAATTGATAATCAAACTAATCAAAGGTTTGAACCCCCCCCCCCCCCCCCCCCCGGGTACGCCTATGATCGCAATGGTTCATACCTGGTAAGGAACAGACCAGATCGTCCACACCGTTCAGCTTCATGATTGGGTGACTATTTCGTGACGTCACACGCTTAGGGACGAGAGTGACGACGTCACCGGAACCGGGAAGTTTGATTTTAGAACAACTGGGCGCACTTTCACATCCATTGCAAAGACAACCTTAGGTTTACCAGAAAAGGGGGAAGAAGATTATGATATCAAAATATACTGCGCAATTGTAATAGTGCAAATAGTAGAAGATGATAAAAATACGTTCAAGATCGTACATTTCTACACATCACTAATACATGTATATGCATAATGCTCTTGTTTTTCTTTGTCGGATTCTGTCAACATTTCTCCTTATAATTGTTATTTGTTAGACAGTATCAAAATCTGGTCTGGATCTTCCCCTTTGTTATAGCACCTATAAATTCAAGATCAAGTTCAGTTTATTTCCAACAAAAATTCAAATACATATACAACATTGTACACTAAAAAAAAATAGAGTTTACATGTGTAAAATTAAACTAGCTAAGTACAAAGGAAACTAGAATCACATAGAGTATTTGGAAATGGAGAGATCCACTGAAAAACAGTGATTGTAGATTGTGGACCCTTCGAGTAATAATAAAGCACTGAAATCATACTTCATAAACATAATTTTGTATAGTTAGTGTTGAATAGTAGTCTATATATAGCCAGTATCCTATAATTGTCTATAGAATGAATAAGATATATCAATTTTGAGTTAAGATCGTAATCATATTCGGTTAAGATATACATTAAAAAAGATAACACTGTAAAAGGTATTAACTGCTAATTGATACACCATCCAAATGCTATATTATAAAGATATTCCATTAATTTGGTGCAAAGCACGAGGCAAAAAGCACATACAAGCATTAACATACATTATACACAAATAAGTATACATATCTTAGACTAATATTCAACATTATATCAGACACTTGACTTATACCTCGCTGAAATAAATATTGAACAAATATCATTCCCTTTCCTAAACACACATATCTATTATGAAATAAAATTGGAGACTACTCATTTTTAAAGTGTCTACAATTATCTGTCTCTTACCAATCTTTCAAAATGTCTACATAAAAGGGCGGTACTTATTTTAAATCCATCTTATGAATATCATAATCACATAAAAACACAAACCTTCCTCCAGAAATAATAATCAAAGTCAACCTTCCATCCAAAATGTTTACCCCCATAAAGAAGACTTTTAAGCCACATTATTCGTTTAAGTTTTAACACAAAATTAAACAATTATTCATTCTAAGTCCTCAAAATTCCCAATTCTGATACAAAGTCTTTCCTTTAATTTGGTCCTTACCATTCTACATATGGTGAAATGAAAGTTTTTCAACTTCCTCAAAAACCCATCGAGGTGCCGAATGAGGTCTTTCTACGGCTGCGGGGGGCATTATGGCCGTGAAACGCCCTATCGCCTCAAAAATGAGCGGTCGGAAATCGCGGGAGGGAGGGGCCCCTTAAGATTGATTTAATCTTAAAAGTGAATATCTTTTTAATAACTGAATTTTGCTCATCATCGTTTAATTCCTTTGCATCCACACCCTAATAGTCCTTTTTATCTTACTTAATATTTCCTTATAATTCAAATCATCTTTCCGTACAACCCATCCAAAAAGTTAGTCTTTTACTTATTAACTTAAATGGTACCACCACCCAAAAATAATATTCTTATTAAAGAAAGGTAACATCTTTAGTATTCCATTCCATCAACAAGTTCACAAAAATATGTTTCCAGAAAAATCTAAAGCATGCGTTCATGAGGTCTGAATTACGCAGACTGCTATGTGTGCGGTGAATTGCAACGTGTGCAGAGCAAACGAATCGCCCGGGAAACTATTGTTTACAAACGTGCGCGTGAATAGCATATTGGCGCACTCGCAAATGGTTGGCCCGTATCAGGAACCAGGCAATAGCAGTGGTTCCGTAAGTGGTGGAAATTAATTGCTTTGTTTATGAATTACACAACCCTTTGCAAAATTTTGGGTATCTATTTGATATCACAAAACGGTACCAAAACATATAATAATGTGTTGTTCTTTGCCTGGTGGTCCCCTTTAAAGTCCACTCATTTTCTAAAAATCTTCAAAAAACTTTTGCAATATTTGTATAGACAATGTTTGTAATTGTAGTATCATCAATAATGATAATTTACATTTTTTATAGCGCATTATAATGCACAATACATTCCCTATGCGCTTTAAATTTACACAATACAAACATAAATGAAATCAATATAAAGGCAAACATGAATACATAAATAAATCACACGAAAGGATATGTCTTCGGAGCATTTTTAAATGAGTTACTTGAGGTTATTTGTCGAATTTCAAGTGGCAGTGAGTTCCAAAGTGTGGGGGCTGGTTTTGAGAAGGGCCGATTATACATAATATTATTACGAATTATTATTATTGTCAGAAAAGTATTGCTATTAGGTAATGAAAATCGAAGTGTAAATTTGAAAAAAACAGGCAGTTTAAAAGTTAGACTCAACTTTGTTTGATCAAAATAAGTCCAGAAATAGTTACATATCCATAAATATAATATTATCAGATTGGAATACATGTTTGGGACTAAATTTTATTCATTGAATTGAAATTGAAATTGAAGAAAATATAAAAAAATCTTAAACATTTTTTGAAAATATACTAAAATAGTTTAAAATAGTTTTTGATGATGTATTTATTGTATGATTGTTTTAACCAAACATCACATTCCCAATGTTTGTTTTTAACTTGAGGTGTCTGGAGGGCGCCTCTTTGTGTTAAATAGAAAGTACAGTTTTGGCTTTGGTCAAACTCAATTTTAGTAACCCAAACCTGCATTATAACCAGGGAATTCCCTGCAATAACATTTCAAACTAATAGTTATAACTCCACCATGCTTGAAACAAAATTATAAAGGACTAAGTAAAAAGCCTGTTATCGTTCAAAAAGAGCCATTAAAACATAAGTGCTTGTGATCACCAACAACTATTTGAAAACCTCTTTTGTAAATTGATTGAAAAAAGAGTACCAAAGCATTATATATGTTTTTCATTGATAAATATGGGATCCCATATTTATTCCGATTGGATATATTTATTGATATCTCAGAGATTTCTGAACCAATTTTGATCAAATAAAGTTTATTCTGCCCTTAAAATTGTATTTACTTTCAAATTTGACACTTAGTTTTTCAGAACCTCACAAAAAAACGATTTCTTGAAGCGCCCTCTAAGCCAAAACCGAACTATCCCTTTAAAAGCGGCTTTAAAAAAAAACAGCCCTGTTACATAACCGGTTATATGTTATACTACCATTCAAGCATTATTGAATTATAAATGTTATTTTTCAATGATAGATTACACGTATGTTTGTCCAACTATCCCTTTACTTAAATTATTTGAAATAGATATAAACATTTAGGCCTACCTTTGATTGTCAAGATGAAGATGATACGAACCAATAGATTGGCCTGCAGAAGAAAACAATTGTACATACAAATTAATATAATTATCTAAGAGAAATGTCGGTGATATGCTATGATAGTGTTTTAATTATTAAATATTTCCAATAGCAAATTTGAATTTCAGTTTAAAGAACTCATTTATTAGAACGATAACTGTTAAATGAACTAATCACAGCTATAATATAGGTAAACAAATTAAAACTCACCATGTTTATTTCAAATTCAGGTTAATACAGTAATGTCGCATAGGGTAAAATGTCCCCAACTTCTTTACACGGACAAAATAAACGCCTTCTGACAGTGTCCAGCTTCAGAATGCCTCGCTGTGGTACACTGGTGACGACGTCACTAGTACAGGAGTGGGCAGAGGCGTAGACAGCGGGGGCAATTTTCTCCTAGCACTATATATATATATATATATTATGTGTAAGTGTCCCTATATCATTATAATAATAATAATCATAATAATAATAATAATAATAGTAATAATAATGATGATGATGATGATACATAATAATAATAATAATAATTTTGATAAAAACAATAGAATATATAAGGGGGAAACATTTCAAAAAACGAAGAAAGACATAAGGTGTGCCCTCAATCATGTGTGTGCCCCCCCCCCCCCCATCAGCCCGACCACGCTACTCCACTGCCTAGATGCATCGCAAAAGAGTGTATGTGTGTGTGTGTGTGTGTGTGTGTGTGTGTGGGTGTGTGTGTGTGTGTGTGTGTGTGTGTGCGTGTGTGGAATTGCCCTTTTGTTTCTGTAAATCTCACGGCCTTGCTGAAAAGCAGCTTTTAGCTGGTAGCAGGCTTTTTACTGTGGATGAATAAATAAACTTAAACTCATTAGTAGGTAATCGTACGTCGCAGTTCTCCCTTTCTCCTTCATTCCCTATCTTGCAATTTGCCATCACTTAAAGGGATAGTTGAGTTCTGGTAAGGAGAGTACAGTTTTGGTGAAACTGAATTTTAATAACCAAAACCTGCATCATTACATTACAAACTAATAGTTATAACTAGAAAGGAACACAAAATTACAAATGACGTAGTATAGATCATGTTATCATTAAAAAAGAGCCGTTAAAACGTAAGAGGGCGCTCTCTAAACACTCATCGGTTTCAACCATTTTGAATAAAATATTGTGCATGTGATGCTTTGTTGAAATAGTGATTAGATAGAGAAATAACCAACAACTATTTAAATACCTATTTTGTAACTTTTTGAAAAGAGGAAGCATTTTTTTGAATTTTTAACGGCTGGTTCAAAATTCTCTAATAAACCTGGGGCCCCAGGTTTATTACAAATTGTTATATTTATGGATATTTCAGCCGTCTCTGAACCGATTTTGATCAAACAAAGATGATTTTATTATTTAAATATTATGCTCTTTCAAATTTTACACTCAGTTTTTCATTACCTCACAAAAAAATAAGTAGTCTAGCGCCCTCTCTACCAAAACTCAACTATCCCTTTAATGCCAATCTCAGTACTTTTCCATTCCACTTTCTATATTTAGAATAACCTACATTTTTCATGAACCGATACATTAAATAATGAATGACATCACCTCCATTAACGCAATTACTAAAATCATTTTAAAGGACTTTTTAATTTGACGTGAGTTTAATTACGCATAATACCATCGCGACCTGATTTAATTATCATATTTGCAGAGATTCATTTATTTCATGGCAAATGCAATAATTCACAAACGATACTTTTTACAGTTCGCCCATAGGCTGAGGCTGAGGGCTGCAGCCCCCTGGAGTTTTGAAAACGACCATATTCAGGCAAAAACATGTCATATTCAGGCAAAACCATATCATATTCAGGCAAAACCATGTCATATTCAGGCAAAAACATGTCATATTCAGGCAAAAACATGTCATATTCAGGCAA
>JBAMJV010008955.1:0-2500 GCA_037951105.1 Echinarachnius parma | reverse complement strand
GCTTCAGGGGTGCCACAGAATTTGCCCGTCATTCCAAGTGGATCTCACGGTTCCAGAATATTCGTTTTAGCAGATCGTTGGGAAGCGGCCCCTCAGACTTGCTTTGCCCGGCCACAAGGACCCACCAAGGAGAGCGCGGCTCGCTCGAGGGTGTTTATTATGCGTGCCCGTGCGAGGATCTGCAAGAACCAACACATCATATGGACTCACGAGAGTCGCCCAACACATTCTTTACTCAGGGCACCACATTCCCCTCAGCCACTTTCTGTCTTTCTTTCCGGGGCTTCGCCTGGCCGCAAGGACCCGCCGAGGAGAGCGCAGGCTTGCTCGCGGGTCTACTTGTGTGCCCGTGCGAGGATCTGTGCCTCCAATCATTCTCATTTTGTATGGGGAGGAACCTACACATCATTATGGACTCACGAGAGTCGCCCAACACATTCTTTAATCGGGGCACCACATTCCCCTCAGCCACTTTCTGCATTTCTTTTCGGGGCTTCGCCTGACCGCAAGGACCCGCCGAGGAGAGCGTAGGCTTGCTCGAGGGTCTTCTTGCGTGCCTGTGCGAGGATCTGTGCCTTCAACCATCCTCATTTTGTATGGGGAGAACCAACACATCATTAAGGACTCACGAGAGTCGCCCAACACATTCTTTAATCGGGGCACCACAGTACCCTCAGCCTCTGTATGGCTCTATATCGGAGCTTCCTTTGCCTGGTCGCAAGGACCCGCCGAGGAGAGCGCAGGCTTGCCCGAAGGTCTTCTTGCTTGCCCGTGCGAGGATCTGTACGTGCCTTCAACCATCCTCATTTTGTTTTGCGGAGAACCGCAACAAATCATTATGGACTCAAACAATCTTTAGCCGGGGTTCCTTAATCCCCTTCGCCTCTTTCTGTCTTTCTTTCCGGGGCTCTGCCAGGCCGCAAGGACCTGATGTGTTTTCGTGCATGTCCATGCGAGCAACTCTTCCTTTCAACCACCATCATCGCGGGAGGACCGGCGGCCCGGCGGGGTGACGAACGCTCGATGCCCCTCAAACAACCACGCCATTTGTGTGTATACAATCAAGGTCAACCTTCTCTCACCGACCTCCCCTATACTGGGTGGCCCACAAATAACGGAACAGGGTACTTGCCATACTAAAGACTCATGATGCCCGCCATACTGCATCGAGTAACGATCAACCGTGCGCCATTGTGAGTGTGCGTTCAGCTGTGTATAGAGAAGAAAGGATACTAACAATGGCGCACGCATTGAACGTTACTAGTTGCTATGACGGGACTCATGTGCCTTCATTATAGCAAGCACCCCGTTCCGTTATTTCTGGGCCACCCTGTATATATAGCTACAACACTTTGGACTTAACAAAGTAAAAAATCCACACTCCCATTTGTTAACATGTGGAAATGCTCCCATTATTAGGTTTTCTCAAAAGTGCCGTCTATGGGAAACGTGTAGTTAACGAGGTCCAGTCATAATCCCTTGTTGATCCCTTCCTCCATAGTCATAATACACAGCACGAAATGCTCACCTTTTCGCAACGACGACGCGGTTATTTTAGAACGCTAATCTTAGCGGGGGTCGCACTCAGAGCAAAAATTTCCGCGTAGCGTCCAAACCTACAACGGTATTCGGCTGAATTAATGTGGTCTTTTCGCTCTGCGACGCATGTGCGGCGACGGGGGATTTAAATCCGCTGTGACCGTCCCCGTACTCTGGCTACCGTCGCGATCTATTTGCAGTTTCGCAATTCTGAATACGCGGGAGTTTCACTCGTTCCATTTATCATGCATGTTGTACTATAAGCATACGGTATATGCAGTACAAATCACAACATACTGTGCATGCAGCGCGTGTGTACGAATCAGTGCATGAAACACGTGAGGCAGTGAGCCTCGCCGTCCAAGCGCTCTGATTGGCTGATCACGTACCCGCGTAGCGGCTCTACGACCGACGTTAATTCGGTCAAATACCGTCCTAGGTTTGGCCGCTACGCGGAAATTTTCGCTCTGAGTGCGACCCCCCGCTAAGATTAGCGTTGTAGCCACACTCCCGTCGCAGAGCGAAAAGACGCTAATGTCCGGCGTAGAGCGGAGGGGACAGTCCATACTGCAATGGGTCAGCCAGCGGTCAGTGGATGGTCAGCCAATCAGCGCGCATGTTCTCTCGAGCAAGGACACGTTCCCATCGTATCGATGTACGTTCCCCGTACCCTTCAATGCGAAACTGCAAATAGTTCGCGACGTAGCCAGAGTACGGTTACGTTCACAGCTGACTGATTCCTCCGTACTCGGCCCTTGCGAAGTCTTTTGCGAAAAGCCGACGGCGTGGTGCACCGTAATGTGAAGTCAACCAAATCCAGTCGAAATCCCTACCTCCACAGTAAACAGCGCAAAATGGTTGCCATCTAGAGTACCGTTACCGACGGCGTGGTACGTGCCCCACAATGATGCTAAACAGCACTTTAAACTTAACATATTGTTTTGGATCTCTAGATCACGCG
>JBAMJV010008954.1:0-53683 GCA_037951105.1 Echinarachnius parma | reverse complement strand
GTGAATTTTCAAATTAAAGGGATTCAATACCAACAAATTAATCTTTATTTTGAATAGATCAGAGACTAGTTCGAGTGATCTGATACAACGATGTTTCTAGACTTAGCTATTTCAAACCTGGCATCGACCGTCACGTCATTTATCAACTCCTGTTGATGAAATTGTGTCAATTAAAATGCTGGATTATCAGATTATGGGTAATTTACCATTCATTCATTCATGCATGCATGCAATAATTGATTAAAAATTAATTGAATTCATTCGATTATTACTTCATGTCATTTCATTCATTCATTCATTCATTCATTCATTCATTCATTCATTCATTCATGCACTTATCAATTTATTTACGCATTCATTTATTCATTCATTGATTTATTAATTTTTGCATTCATTCATTCATTCATTTATTCATTCATATCAATATGTAATACATTTTAAACAATTAAAATGAAGTATTTATTTACCCGACAAACTTCATCAGACATTTTTTCATATCCTTCACCTGCTAGGTCCATGTTCATATCCATGCTTTTCAAAATGTTTACTTTTCTCTTTATTGGCATTTAGGTCAGAGTACGGTCATAATATTGGCTACCGCTGGCGCGATCGTCCTATTAATCATAGCTATTGCAGTCTTCTTCGTAGTGACACGTCACAGGTAATGGTTATTATCTCCTCACCCTTAGCCTATCCAGATGCATGGAATATATTCACACGTGGAATGTCTTTTGCCCGTCTTTAGCTATGACTCTATACTATGGCGGAGGGCCAAAGTCGAAACAAGTGACTTAGGTTGACAGATCTCAACAACAAGTTTAAACCAATTTTTGTGCAAGTATTTTTGAATGAGAAAGAATAATTCAGAGGTTCTACCTCAAACAATTTGTTGTGAACACCTCCAAATCCAAGGTGGCGTCCCAAAAGCAGCAGCAGTTTTGACTTGCTATAGATAATTGGCCGAAATTTACCAAACGACACCTGATATCAGCATGATTTTGCAGTAAGACAATGCAATTTGCTATGATTTGATACCGTGTTACAATATTCTGAAACCCATGGTGTTTGGTATCAAATTATAGAAAATTGTATTGTCTGTAATATGACCTGCAAAATCATGCTGATTTTAAGTGGCGTTTGGTATATTTCGCCAATTATCCATTGCAAGTCAAAACGGCTGCCTTTTGTGACGCCATCTTGGATTTGGAGGTGTTTGAATGATGTTTTGTCTCATCTAAATACTTGCAAATAAAGTTGGTTAAACTTGTTGTGGAGATCTGGCAGCCTAACTCCTTCAGGAAGCCACTTTTTCGACCTTGGACCTCCGCCTATACTAGCAAATCAAGGTGAACCAACTTCGAGTGATTGTGTTGCTGATGTGTTTAGGTGTGTATCGATGTTGTTCCCGTGTCTATTAACGTACGCGTGTATAGAATTAGCGCACGCGCAAACGTTTGGGCGTTATGGAACCAAAGGCCCTGGTTGTTCAGCAAGTTTTGGTGATTAATTGTATTGTTTAATATGAATTACATAACCCCTTTGCAAAGTTTTGGACATATATTATTTTGATATCAAACAACGGTCCCCAAAACATATAAGCCTGTGTTGTTCTCTAAGTGATGGTCCCCTTTGAGACAACAATTAAGTAAAAATCATTGTTTTCTATTTAATATACAAAAATATATTTGAAGAAACGGGGTTTGTCATCAATGTGTCAACTTTGGAATTTTTGCCAATTGTCCTCAAAAACCGGTTCCATATTTGGTTAACATTATAGAAATTTAAGTTCAAAGGGGGTCAGTCACGTCTTGAAGTAACGATATTCTGATGCCTGTCATATAAATGTGTTTGTTTTTCTCCTCACAAATGTAGGAAAATAGCATCCAAGGAGGCAGCTAATCTTCAGGAGCAACGGGAATCCCGGACAGACAACGCAAACGCCAATGCTGCATTCTCACCAGAAATGCCGAATCTGGTACAACCACCACACCCGCCCGCCCAGGTTCGGGAACTGGAGAGATCTCCCATTGACAGTAACTGCGTCACGGGTTCCTCTGGAAGCAACGTCGCAAGTGCCGACGTGGTGAAGCCACCGATAGGAAACGCAGAATACAGTACGCACGTATATGCGTATCCGGATCAATCACAGAAGAAAGACGTTCCAGGTATTGCCGGAAATGACAGCGCACCGAAAGAACATTTCTATCAGCCCCTGAAGCTCAAAGGAGATGTGACCAAAAAGAACAAGGATTTCGAAAGAGAAGCAAAGGATCGCGACGCAGACTACGAACCAGTAGACTACCACCAAAACCAAGCATTTTTCGCAGAAGACCATCATGATCAACCCTATCCACCAGAAGCCAGCAACAGCGAGGATGACAATATCCTTCCTTCTGGAAAAGAGCTTGAAGATTACCATCAGTACGCCTATGTGTATCCAGATCAATCTCTGACAAAACACCTTCCGGGTATCGTGGGCAATGACAGTGCACCGAAAGAACATTTCTATCAGCCCCTGAAGCTCATAGGAGATGTGACCAAAGGGAATCAAGATTTCGAAAATTAAGCAAATGATCGCGACGCAGACTTCAAACCAGTAGACTACCATCAATACTAAGCATTTTTCGCAAAAGACCATCATGATCAACCCTATCCACAGAAAGCAATTGACAGCGAATATTGCAACATCATTCACTCTGGAAGAGAGCTTGCTGATAACCATCAGAATTAAAACATTCAGACAAAAGACAATCTTAAACATGTTCTTTCAACAAGGGGCCCGGGATGTTGAAGACAACAGCATCCTAGAATACGAGAACGTGGAGGCTACCATCAATACCGAGCCCTCTTCACACAAGACCATCATGAGCAACCCTATCAACAAGACGCAATTCAAAGCGAAGATTGCAACATTCTTCGTTCTGGAAAAGAACATGGAGACAACAATCAACACCAAGACCTACAGGCAAAGGACCATCATAAAAAGTCCTTTCAACAAGGGACCCGGGATAATGAAAGTTACAACGTCCTCCAATCTGGGAAAGAACATGGAGACTACCATCAATATCAAGCCTTCTTCGCAAAAGACCATTGATGTTGATCAGTCCTGTCCACGAGAAGCAATCAACAGCGAGGATGACAATAGCCTTCACTCTGGAGAAGAGTTTGGGGATCCCTATCAGTACCAAGATCTTTTCACAAAGGACCGTTTTAAAAGAATCAACAAGGGGCCCGGGATGTTGAAAGCTTCAACATCCTTCAATCTGGTAGAGAACATGGAGACTACTGCACCAATGCCGGGCCCTCTTCGCAAAAGACCATCATGATAAACCACATCCACAATAAGCATTTTAACAGCGAGGATTACATCACCATGCACTCTGAAAAAGAGCTTGGGGACTACCACCCGTATCAAGCCCTCTTCTCAAAAGACCATCATGATCAGCCCTATCCACAAGAAGCATTACAACATATATAGAGAAGGATCTTCTCTCTAGAAAAAAGTTTGCTGACTATACCGCCAATATCAAGATATCTCCGCAAAGGACCATCTAGATGTTCAAAACTACAACTTCCTTCACTTGGAGACTACCACCAGTATCAGAAGGCTGCACACCTTAGAGAGAGCATCTATATGCTTTATTATCTAATAAACGGACACAATGCACCAGGCTATGAAGCGGCCCACCATGAACCACTCTAGAGCGATGAAGCTTACACTAACTTAAATATCTAATATTTTGTCACTACTACTACTAGAACTTGGCATCAAATTGAGCCCCTGATAATCTACGCGCCCCTAAATCGGAACCGCGCCTCGCCACCATAAGTATGTACTTGACAATAATAATTTGAATGAAATCACTTCTACGGCTTTGCCTTTGAATATTTCCTAAAAATATAGTTATGACTTACGTCGTCTACGACGATCGCTGAAAATTGATCGCGATTTCTTTCATTCATAGCTATCTGCTGATGTTGGAAATTACTTCGAAATGTTAGATTTCCTGCAAAAATGCATGTAGAAACATAAGATTAGATTATAGTTTAATTATTGTGGTAATTAAAAGCCAAAAAGGAGCATTTGGGAAAGTTTTTGGAAGGATCAATATTTGCCAAACCCATTATACCATTTCAACCATATCGATCAATGATCAATACTGTTGAAATGGAATAAAAAAGGGTTTACAATATATGGATCTAAATCTGATTCTTTATTTCGTTAATGCGAAAATATAAATTGAATGTTCCAGGCGCGTCAATGAGTTTGGGCCAAAATATCACCACTTATTAGCCCGTCTTCGCCAGCTATATAATGTACCATTGGTATACTCGCTCGAATTCACGAGCGACGTGGTTTAATTATATGAAGATTTTTCGAATCTGTGGTAGTAAGCTTTTTTTTTATTTAGAACATTTTATTGCTCAAATAGTCAATTTCAAAGCAATTTTTATAGAATGGGTTGATAAATCCCTGCAATCTGATTGGTTGAGAGCAAAATTTGTGCAGACAATTAATTGTACTGGATGCATGAAAAGTCATGCGTCCGGTAAAAAAATCATGCGTCCGGTAAAAATTTCATGCGTCCGGTAAAAATTTCATGCGTCCGGTAAAAAAATCATGCGTCCGGTAAAAAATTTCATGCGTCCGGTAAAAAATTTCATGCGTCCGGTAAAATTATTTCATGTATCTGGTAATTTGTCAAATTTTTAATATTTTGACTTTTTGGGGGGCGTAACAATGCCCATTCTATAAAACAGATGATGCGCAAGTTTATTTCGTGGGTCGGTAGAATTGTTTGCACGCGGTAACTATGGAAACTAGTCTAAACCCACTCGGCTTCGCCTCGTGGGTTTAACAGTTCCATAGTTACCTTGTGCAAACAATTCCTACCGACCCACTCATACCTGCGCATCATTTGTATTACTCTCCAACTCTTTACATTAACAGATTAGTAATTATACATTATTTTGTATGGTCGGTAATAAAAGCGTATTTTTATTTTGATGTATGGGGGCGTTTCCCAATACTGCTACATGTATTTAGTTTTAACATGTTTAACCCTAAAAAGACTGGGGGGTCTAATTTAACCCCCCCCCCCCCCCCTCAGCGATTTTCGCGATTACTTCGCAACGCTTAAATATTTCATGGTGCCACTTCATGACTTTGTTTCCTTAGGGGTCTTGCGCAACTTTTGATACCAAATTTGCGCACACCGGGTCAACGATCCATGTGTTACGTAACATTTTGCGATCGCATGTCACAGAAAATTCGAATTTTTTATAATACCCATCTTTTCACAAGTAATGTTAGTATTCCACTTTGGTATGGTGAAAATACTTATTGTATTCTAATTTGCATAAAACAATACATATAGAGAATAATACAAAGAAAAACAAAGAAAAACAAAGAAAAGGAAAAAAACAAAAAAAACATAGAAAACGGTAAAAAAAAAAAAAAAAAATCATTATTATCCTGTTGTTTTATCAGAGATTGGGTCAATTTATACAATCTTAGCATGTATACTGCACTAGGAACACAATTTTGTTTGATACAAATCACCAAATATAAAGAAAAATGCAAAAAATACGAAAAAAAATACAATTCGCATAATTAATTAGCTCTAATTAGCATATTATAATTAAAACAAAATTAAAACTATGCAATATTGTACAGGTCATGGACATCTATTACCATGCGAAATTTGGAGTCGATCGGAGTTTCGATTGCAGAGAAAAAAAAATACAATTTTCGCATAATTAATTAGCTCTAATTAGCATATTCTAATTCATTTTTTTTAACTCCGCAATATTGTAGACCTTATGGACATCTATCGCGATGCCAAATTTGGAGTCGATTGGAGTTTCGGTTGCCGAGATCTTAGCCTTTTAGCCCCCCCCCCCCCCAGTTTTTTAAAGGTTTCAAAATAGCCCAGTCTTTTTAGGGTTAAGCCGGAATGCGATGTGCTTGTTTGTTTTTATTATATCTTTGGGAAAAAAGATGGATTTTAAATTCATGCATTTCCATTTCTTTATTCGTTTGTTGTATGTCACGTCGTAATTTATCATGTTTATATCATTTTGATGCCCGACATGTGACAGAGAGAGAGAGAGAGGGAGGGAGTGAGAGAGGTGGAGTGTGTGTGTGGTATGTGCGTATGTGTGTGTGTGTGATTTTGTGTGTATGTGTGTGTGTGTGAGTGTGCGTGTGTGCGTGTATGCGTGCGCATGTGTGTGTGTGTGTGTGTGTGTGTGTGTGTGTGTGCGTGTGTGTGTGTGTGTGTGTGTTTGTGTGTTCTTGTATAGTTGTTAAAACACGTAATACACCAGTATGGTTCTCGAGTGTCAAACCATGAGTTTCTGTTTATATTGTCTGGAGTTCGGGGTTGTACATTCACAATATCTGCTCCCCCGAACTCCGGTCATTGAAAATGTGTGTTTGTTTATTCGTTTGTGTGTGCGTGTGTGTGTGTGCGTGTGTGTGTGTGCGTATGTGTGTGTGTGTGTGTGTGAATATTACATTGGTTAGGATTTGGGCAAGTCCAAGGTATTTGTTCCCAAGGGGGTGAAATCTTCACCCAATCAAGTGAAACTTGATGTCATTTCAAAGCTAAGATATTGAATAATAAAATATATTTGCATAACATGTAAATCATTGTCACGCGTGGGACATCTGAATTAAAGACAAATCTAATAATTTTTAAAATGCTTGTAATAATTCTTTACTCATTATTGGCTTGACCTGAAGTCATTACAAAAAGGTAGTTGGAGTATGATTTTCAGCTTGTTATCTCATTTAAAATGCAAATTAGATGCGTTCCAAAATTAGCATGTCCCACGCGTTACATTTTTACATCTTATTGTTTTGATTACTCGTTAATCGAGAGGTTTATTTCTCTGAAACTCTACAAAAGTTCTAATTTACCTTGGGGGACAGCCATAACATAGCAACAAAAGGTAATCACATTTACCTAATTAGCATAATTCCGTAATTAGATTTTGTCACACGTGGGACATTTTGTCATGCGTGGGACAATCTGTACAGTAAAGCAATGGGTTTTTAAAAATCTTGTTTTGGCCGATTGGCTTATACACGATCATTCCGCAACACGCAAGGATATTGGCCCGCCACTTTACAAGTTTTTTCTTTGAAGTCTTGCGCAACTTTTTATACCAAATTTACGTCAAACAACTATACCCTTACAAAGTCACATGACTTTTTCGAAGTGGAAGTAATTGCATAATTTTGTGATTTATGTACAAATCCTATGGAAAACAGATTTTTTTCATAGAATTTATAAAAACGTGATTATTTCTCATTTTTAATCACTGCAAATAATTAATTTTAGGACAATAAATGTTTGACAATGGTGAATAATTGATTTTAATGAAAAAAGATGTAAAAATGGAAGTTGAAAAATAAAGAAATACATAAGAATATCGCAAAACAAAGAAGTACAATATTATTTTGTGCAACTTTGTTTTTAAATATTGTTAAGAAATGTCATAAAGAACATTAATGCATATGATGAGCATTTCCCAAGCTCAAATTCTTGAAATATCTATGATAAGGGCAAATTGGGTGGCGGGCCTATGTAAAACACATGACAGAAAAATGTCCCACGCGTGACATGTCCCAAGCGTGACAATGCAACTTTTTTTTCTTCAAATCGACCCTGTGTGAAACTCGAAGGTTTTGAGATGATGAAATTTCATATTCTGGTAGAGAACAAGATGCACATTAAGAACATACCAATCCTGTTTTGATATTGTTTATAAATTTAGAGGAATTCACATTCAAAGTCAAAGTTAAAAAATACCAACTTTTTCTGGTCCCACGCGTGGCGCTAGCATAAAGTCGCATGAACTATTAATGTATGGGGGATTTCTAATTTTTGTTTTGGCATGTGATAAAATTTGCTCCAAAGAATCTTAAATGTAAAACAATTTAGTGTTTCAATATTTCTCATAAGAGTAAGCTCTCTTTTTCACTATGATGTCCCACGCGTGACAGCTACAAAATAGCTTGGACTTGCCCACGAACAAAAATAGTTTGTTACCAAATGAAACCGAAATTCAACTGGCACGTAGCACACTTGGTGAGCACTTTGTCAAGAACCCTTAGATGGGCGGGGAGTAGGGTAATGCTAATAGTTCCTGTCAGTTGGCCTTAATGTGGGTCCAAGGGGGCACCCCCGGAAGATTTTGGAACTGGGCAGCTTAGCACTTACAAAATGTGGTTTAAAAGAAAACTGTTGAATCAACTTTCACATGATGAATGAAAGGGCGCAAATTCCCTTCATGTTCTTAATGTTATTTTATAATTCGGAACCCTAAATAGTAGGGGGGGGGGGGGGTAATAATACAGGCCATCCCCCCACCCCCCTATACATTGGGAGGGGGATAAATCCCTCCCGTACGTGCAAACACAAGACATACAAAATAATATTTACTCTGCATTTATCATGTTCATGATTGCCAATTTCATTTTTGTACAAACCCAACTGCGGTAGATACTAAACGTCCCCGTAAGATCAATTTCAAAGAAAAATTTGATCTCTAAGTTTCGAGGACAAATCACTTGTAGTCGCAGACGCAAGGCTCTGTACACTTGATTAAAATAAATACATAATTATAATTTTAGTACACCCATCCTCATCGATAAAATTACATTCACAATGTTGGAAAATAACCATAGACACCTTTTTTTTCTAGCATGTCTTCCGTAATGTTCTTAGGCATTGTTAGGTGCATAGCGGGAAAAAATTACCATGTTTATAGAATGTAGTGCATGTATTGTTCTGATCTTTATGTTCTTCCGCATTTAAGATTTGTTGTGAGGTGGGGGTAAACCTTATGGTTTATAGTACCTTTGTATTTCTCTTTCTGATCTTCAAGATCTGATATCGGGCTTCCAGCATGTATAACCTGTTGGTTTATTTGGTCTTATTGTTTTGGTTCATCTGTACTTCGTCTTCACAAGTCCACGGTAAGTGTGTTGTAATAACGTGTATTAAGAAACTAGTATGTTTGTTTTTTGCAACATAACTGAGCTTATAGTATAAGTCAATTAAATTGTTATAATATAATGTTTTAAAAATGCGATTCATTTTTTTTGGTCTCCACTATTACCAGATTGATTCAAGTTTGATTCACTTTGGCGTAGTCAGTATTGAATACAGCCGAGCTTCTCTTATCAAGAATTAAAATGGCGCTCGGTATTGCTATAACTGATTTACCCCGGAATGTGCGACACTAAGGGAAGTGGGCACGATTACCGCCCCATTAGATAATGATATTGTGGCGTGAAACTTTACAAATACATGTATGACTATACCCAAAATTCTAAAAAAAATTAAAAGTATCTTTGGTCTGATAATGATATACTTCTTTATTTATTGTTCTGCATGGGCACTGTTGAAGGCTTTACTAGACCATCAATAATTCGACAAATCAACAAAATATCTATTAATCAAGAAATACTCTGGTGATAAGAGGCACTTAGGGGCAGTTAAATGATTGAGTGTCGGGGCATGTGCCCTTAGTCTCCCATAGTTACGCCCATGGCCTCCAGTAAGTAGGCTCCTGCTACGTCAACGCTTACATTTTTAGAATGATTGTCATGCTTTGCTCCCAAGGGAGTAGAACGTGCACATCATGTGCGGATTGATCATGTGTCCGATGACCGGGGTGATAATTATCGTTGTAAAGCGCATAATTTATCAAATTATTAATCTATGAAATTAAGCGCTATAAACACATAGTATATTTATTGTCGTTATGATCATCATTATTATTATCAGTAATACATGCAATATTATTATTGTTATCATCATTATTATTATTATCATTTTAATTATTGTTATCAATATTACTATTAGTTGTAATCTTATTATTATTAGTGTTATTTATTATCATTATTGTTATTATTATTATTATTAATTGTCTTTTTTAAACATTTCAGATTTTGATTGTGACTTCAGTTATGACGATTGCGGTATTACACAGGCCTCTGATGACCGGGGTACTTGGATGAGACGGTCTTCTTATAATAGTGAGAATTGTGATACACCAATAAAACACAAAATTACACTGACAAAGATAACATCACATACGTATTTAATTAATTTGCTGTAATTAGGCTATTAGAGCCCTTTCATTTTACTCGACTGGCCCCTTTGCATTTTTGATAACAATTACCATGAATATAAATGTCGTTTTATTCTGTATTTAGGAAATGTCAATATAATTTTCTTTCCATATTGTTTATATGATATGTTGTTGAAGATGTGGAAATAAATAAATACAAGCAAATTAAGTCAAACATGCACAACAGCCATGTTAATGACAATGATAGTTATCATACTTTCAAAGCGTGGAAGCTCGTTGAACGGTAAAGAAACAATTTATTGAGATTATGCATTTAGTTTTCCATGTCTAATTAATTTGAATTAAAACACAGCGTAAACTACCAACTAACAAGACGGGTGAATACAAGGTTCCAAAGAATCTGTCTGTAAAAATGTCATCCTTACACACTACACAGTACTTATTATGAACATTTCGCTAAAAATAATGAGATTTATATGTTATCTGTTGGTTTATTATATTAACTATGTTGTATTTAAAATTCATGGACAGAGAGATGTTTTATTGTAATATCCTCATTGACTCCGAGATGTGGATCGCTAGTTATTCAAATCAAACATGGCGAATCCCAGGCCATACGAGAACTTTTCTTATTCGGGTTAATGGTATGCCATGGTCATGGAAAAGTTACACATCAACATTTTCACTCCTGTGATTTCGCAATAATTGTATACATCTGATTGAATGCCAAGATTATTTCACTTTCTTCTAATTCTATTTCCATTTAGACTGGTGTTACTATCCACACTTTGATAGTAGTAACATCAAAGACAGAGTGACGTGTTATTTACCCGTCGACTCCACTGCACTAGCGGGAAGAATGACATTTAAATACAGAGCGAACTCCTACGGGCATCTAGATGTTTCAGTGTGTGAAGCTGGTCCTGTTGTTCAGTCGTATTGGGGCACATCAAATGAATGGAAGGAAGAGCAAATTTACATTACTTGCAGTTCATTTATAAAGGTAAATTATTTTGAATTCCAAACAATATCACATAATGATCAAGAAAGCGAGGTGCATATTATGGTTGGAGCCAAATACAATCGTCAATCAAAGTGTATACAGTTTGTGTATTAATGTTGATGTTGCCTGCCTTTTACAATAAACGTAAGGTAAACTAGACAGAACACAATAGAACAAGAACAACACAATTGTAAAATTGTATCTTGTCACTTGTTGGCCATCTTTATTTTCTTCACCAATTAATTCCTTTTGAGTTAATCCACATATTACTTAGGAGAAGAATGCATATTAAGTCGTTTGGCAAAACGAATGTTGGCCAAATTTCCCCGCCTCAATGGGTGGACTAAAAATAAATGACCATGGAATTTAATGGCAATAACGAGCCGGCGTCTTTGACATTCATGAACTTGAAATAGCGGTCAAGTAGATAATGGTATAAAGATTATCATATTATGTATTACGCTACGACTTGAATATGTATATTTGTTCAAATTAAATCCAAATGTAATTATTTGTCATCCTCATAGTATATATATTATTTCAGTTTCTTTGTTTAATGGCCACAGATAGCCCTTACTGCAGTACGAGACTACCCGTTTTGGGAACCAGTTATTCAAGTAGACAACATAACAGTTTATGAATCATCTTCACCAAGTACGTCAACACAAGGTTATATGCATGTTAGCATGTAACGATTTGTTGTTGTCATTCTTATTTTACATTTCATATACTATTTCAACACGAATGATAATATTGTTAGTATCTTGTTAATGTAGTACGAGACTACTAGATTTCTGGACTAGATATTCGAGTAAACAACATAATGAGCTTATGAAACATCTCCACCAAGTACGTCAAAACTAGGTGTAGGTTAATTGCATGTTAATATGTCAAAGTTGGATTAGATTAATTATTTTACATTTGAATTGTTTAATAATCAAAACATACAGCTCCGGCCACTACGTCCATGTCTAAAACACACAATTTTAAAACAACCCAATCAACTAAAAATCTGTCCGAACAGAGATAAACATCAAATGTGAGTTTTAGTATCCCCTTTAATATGGACGATTTGATTTTTTATTAATCGGATGCGTCCATGGCTAAGATTATTCTGCTGTTTTTGCAATAAATACTTGAATTGATTCGAACCAATCCTGAGATATCTCTGGAAGTCTGGAACCACCTGTAGCGAATTGTGCATATTTGTTATATTATATCATTGACACTCACAGCACCGCCCACCACGCCCATGTCAACGACCCAATCAACTGAAAGCCTCGCACCAACATCGACATCATCTCAGCCTTCAACTACGACTTGGAGTTCCTCGTGGTCTACTACTTCGGAAACGACATCATTCATTGGAACAACAAAGCAGACTGCTTTAGCAGATGGACAAAGTGGTAGGTGATCTTTTAAATTAAAGGGATTGAACACCAACAAATTAACCTTTATTTTGTATAGATCAGAGACTAGCTCGAGTAATCTCATACAACGATGTTTATATAAATGAATGAATGAATTAATTAATTCATTCGTTCATTACTTTATTCATTCATTCATTCTTTCATTCATTCATTCATTCATTCATTCATTCATTCATTCATTCATTCATTCATTCATTCATTCATTCATTCATTCATTCATTTATTCATTCATATCAATATGTATTACATTTAAAAGGTAAAATTAAGTAGTTATTAACTCGACAACCTTTATCAGTTTGTGTGCATATTTTTGACTTAATAGGGCCATCATATTCATATCCACTCTGCTTGTCATGTTTTCTTCATTTTCCAAATGTATCCTTTTCCCCTTTCTTGGCATGTAGGTAAGAGTACGGTCATAATATTGGCTACCGTTGGCGTGAGCGTCCTAGTAATCATTGCTATTGCAGTCTTCTTCGTAGTTACACGTAACAGGTAATGGTTATTGTTTCCACACCCTAAGCCTATCCAGCTGCATGATTATAATAACACGTGACATTTTTAAAATTATGACTCTATTCTAGCAAATCAAGGTGAACCCACTTTGAGTGATTTTGTTGCTGCTGTGTTTAGGTGTGTACCAATGTCGTTCCGTGTCTCCAAACTTTCGCGTGTATATACTTGGCGCACTCGCAAATGTTTGGTGCTTATACGAAACCAAAGGCCCTGTTGTTTCCGTAAGTTTTGGTGATTAATTTCATTTTGTATGAATTACACAACCCTTTGCAAAGTGTTGCACATCTATTTGATATCGAACAATGGTACATAAATTATAAACGTTTAAGCCTGTATTGTTATTTGAATGGTGTTCCCTTTGATAACAACATTATTGACCCGTTCCCTTCGAGTTTCTGAAATCCCCATAGACTTTGTACACAACCCAACCGGTTCCTGTAGTCAAGGGGTGAAGTAAAATCATTGTTTTCTATATAATATACAAAACATATTTGAAGAAACGGGTCGTCATCAATGTGTCAACTTTGAAAATTTACCAATTGCCATCGATAACCATAACCGGTTGCATATTTTGTTAACACTATATACATTTCAGTTCAAAGGGGTCAGTAATGTCTTGAAGTAACGACATTCTGATGTCTGTCAAATAAATGTGTGTTTTTTTTCTCCTCACAATGTAGGATAAGAGCATCCAAGGAGGCAACTAATCTTCAGGACCAACGGGAATCCCGGACAGACAACGCAAACGCCAATGCTGCATTCTCACCAGAAATGCCGAATCTGGTACAACCACCACACCCGCCCGACCAGGTTCGGGAACTGGAGAGATCTCCCATTGACAGTAACTGCGTCACGGGTTCCTCTGGAAGCAACGTCGCAAGTGCCGACGTGGTGAAGCCACCGATAGGAAACGCAGAATACAGTACGCACGTATATGCGTATCCGGATCAATCACAGAAGAAAGACGTTCCAGGTATTGCCGGAAATGACAGCGCATCGAAAGAACATTTCTATCAGCCCCTGAAGCTCAAAGGAGATGTGACCAAAAAGAACAAGGATTTCGAAAGAGAAGCAAAGGATCGCGACGCAGACTACGAACCAGTAGACTACCACCAAAACCAAGCATTTTTCGCAGAAGACCATCATGATCAACCCTATCCACCAGAAGCCAGCAACAGCGAGGATGACAATATCCTTCCTTCTGGAAAAGAGCTTGAAGATTACCATCAGTACGCCTATGTGTATCCAGATCAATCTCTGACAAAACACCTTCCGGGTATCGTGGGCAATGACAGTGCACCGAAAGAACATTTCTATCAGCCCCTGAAGCTCATAGGAGATGTGACCAAAGGGAATCAAGATTTCGAAAATTAAGCAAAATTTGCTGATCGCGACGCAGACTTCGAACCAGTAGACTACCATCAATACTAAGCATTTTTCGC
This sequence comes from Echinarachnius parma, assembly GCA_037951105.1. Taxonomy (NCBI): domain Eukaryota; kingdom Metazoa; phylum Echinodermata; class Echinoidea; order Clypeasteroida; family Echinarachniidae; genus Echinarachnius; species Echinarachnius parma. The sequence continues at coordinate 39,182 of JBAMJV010008954.1, read as the reverse complement.
AAAAGACCATCATGATCAACCCTATCCACAGAAAGCAATTGACAGCGAATATTGCAACATCATTCACTCTGGAAGAGAGCTTGCTGATAACCATCAGAATTAAAACATTCAGACAAAAGACAATCTTAAACATGTTCTTTCAACAAGGGGCCCGGGATGTTGAAGGCAACATCATCCTAGAATACGAGAACGTGGAGGCTACCATCAATACCAAGCCCTCTTCACACAAGACCATCATGATCAACCCTATAAACAAGACGCAATTCAAAGCGAATATTGCCACATTCTTCGTTCTGGAAAAGAACATGGAGACGTCAACCATTAACACGAAAACATTTAGGCCAACGACCATCTTAAAAAGTCATTTCAACAAGGGGCCCGGGATGGTGAAGAAAACAGCATCCTATAATATGAGAACGTGCAGACTATCAACACCGAGCCCTCTTAACAAAAGACCATCATGATCAACCCCATTCACAATAAGCATTTAAAGGGTGACTAAATTAAAAACGCAAGTTGACTTTGGTCGATCTATGATAATGAATACATCACATATCTGTTGACTATTTGATTTACATTTTTGTCATATATTTTATATTATTTTTTTAATTACTTTTTTTCTACCTGCTAAGCTTCACCCCTAAAAAAACCCCGCTAGAAGCTATGGACTTCTGTGACATCATAATACCATTCAACCATCAGTCAGCTAGATGAAAGACATTGGTATGTCAACTGACCACCTTTATACAATGCCCACTCACCATAAAAAGAAGGGTTTCAATGAAAACATCCCATGCTAATGCAATAAGGTACTCAGTGGGTGAGAACATATATTTTGTTTATGTTTATCTAGCTGATCGATGGTTGAATGGTATTGTGATGTCAGAGAAGTCAATGGAGAAGGGTTTTTTTAGGGGTGGATCTTAGCAGGTAGAACAAAAATAATAGAAGAAATAATATAAAAAATATGACAAAAATGTACATCAAATAGTCAACAGATATGTGATGTATTCTTTATTATAGATCAACCAAAGTCAACATGCGTTTTTAATTTAGTCACCCTTTAATAGCGAGGATTACAACATCATACACTCTGGCAAAAAAGATATGGGACTACCACCAGTATCAAGCTCTCTTCTCAAAATACCATCATGATCAGCCCTATCCACAAGAAGCAATTGACAGCGAAAATTACAACACAGGGAATGACCTTTTCTCTAGAAAACATCGTGCTGACTATACCGCCCATATCAAGACATCTCCGCAAAGGACCATCTAGATCAGCCCTATCCCTAAAATACCCTAGATGTTGAAGACTACAACATCCTTCGCTCCGGGCTACGGCAAAGAGCTTGGAGACATACTACCCAGTATCAGAAGGCTGCACACCCTAGAGAGAGCATCGACATGTATTATTCTGCAATAAACAGACATAATGCAACCGGAAATGAAGCGGCCCAGCATGAACCAATTTACAGCGATGAAGCTTACGCTAACTTAAATAACTACCACTTATTCACTACTACTACTAGAACTTGACATCAAATTGAGCCCCTGATAATCCACGCGCCCCGAAATCGGAACCGCGCTTCGCCACCAGCTAAATATTATGAACCCGCTTTTGTTGAAGATAGGAGGGCAAAAGACCTCGATCAGGGCCACCCTTCTTGCAATATCCCGTCTGCTGATTCTCTGTAATTTATTTACATAAAAAATCAGCAAGTCAAAGACTGAAGTAATGGAGATGGGAGAGAAATATGAAAGATCAAAAAAAGGAAAATGGCTTTATGTTGTACACAATGTATCATAATATAATTGTTGTAAAGCCGTTCGCCACCAAATGGGCACCGAACATGTTGAAATTTTATATCTAATCTATCTTAAAGGGATCTAGTAACTTTGTTGACACGGGCAAAAAGGGATGAATGGTTGATGCAATGTATATTGCTATTTGTTGTTATCTGATATGTCCACAGGATATTGTGTGAAAACTTCAAGTCAAATGGACGTTATATGGCCGAGTAATGAGCAAAAATGCAAAGTGATATTCCCAAACTCATTGTACTAACTTTGTACACGGTGTTCGCGATTCGTTGGATTATTTAACATCTGAACACTTCAATCGTAAATATCATTTGAACGAAAGGGAAATTTGAAAAACGGAAACCTGTCCTATGATGTTATTGTATGAGGGAACCGCTAGAATTCTAATTGTTTTTTGAGGATTTGGATAATGTTACTAAGTCCCTTTAATACATTTTATGCATACGTTTTGTGAATATTTTACATGTGTTGGTTATGAAAATGTAAATATTATTATACGCACTATTGTTATTATATAGTTGCATCATCATTCACAGCGATGTACCGATTGCTAAATTCTTTTGTAACCATTCGACTTGCCATTTTAAAGGACTAGTGTTTTTTTTTAATGTTTAATATGTATTATCATTCTTTTGAACTAAATAAAAATGATACCTATGCAGCATGTTTTTTACCATTTAGATGAAAAAACAAGGCATTGTCTGACTTGGCACACCTTACATGTATATGCACGCTAACGTATCAAATGTTGTTTTGCTGTAATTTGTAATGTTTTCCTGTCACTGTTTCCTGGGTGTAAAACATTGATACGGTTATCGCCACTCTGTATATCCAAATTACTATGTACTTACTTAAAATAATTTAAATCGAAATTTCAATCAAAATTTAAAATGTCCTGCATAAATGAATATAGAAACATAAGATTAGATTATAGTTTAATGGGGTAGTTCAGTTTTGGTAGAAAGGGCGATGCACAACACAATTTTGTCGTGAGGTAATACAAAACTGAGTGTCGAATGTGAAAGAACATGCAATTGTAATGGCAGAATAAACTTTATTTGGTCAAAATCGGTTCAGAAATGGCTCAAATACCAATAAATATATCCGATCGTATTTATTTGGGCCCAAAATAGATTTTTTGAAAAAAATACAAAAATGCTTACACTTTTTCAAAAATGTTCAAAAGCGGTTTTTAGTAGTTGTTGATGATCTCTCTAATTAATCATTATTTCAACAAAACATCACATGTATAATTTTGTTTGAAAAATGATTGAAACCAATGCCTTATTAGAGAGCGCCCTCTTGTGTTTTAATGGCGCTTTTTGAATCATAACAGGCTTTTTACTTAGTCGTTTGTATTTTTGTATACCTTTTGAGCATGGTGGGGTTATAAATATTAGTTTGTAATTTTACTGTGCAGGTTTTAGTTACTAAAGTTCAGCCTTACCAAAACCGTACTACCCCTTTAATTATGTTGGTAATTGGAAGCCAAAAAGGAGCATTGGGAAAGTTATGGAAACAGTTAATCAATGTCGTTGAAATGGTATAAAACAGGACTTACAATATTTGAATATGAAGATTAATCTTTATTTCGTTAATGCAAAAATTTAAGTTAAACGTTCCCGCCGCGTCACTGAGATCGGGCCAAAATATTACAGCTTATTCTGTGATAATGTACCTTTGGTATACACGCTCGAATTCTCGCGCGACGTGTTTTAATTTGCAATGGTGCATATTATATGCGGATTTTTCGAATCTGTGGTAATAAGCTTTTTTCATTTCGAACATTTAATTGCTCAAATAGTCAATTTCAAAGCAGTTCTCTTTACAACTCTTTAACATCAACAGATTAGTAAGTATATATCAGTTCGTATGGTCGGTAATACAAGCGTATTTTCATTTGTTTTTGTGTGCATGGGGCGTTTCCCAACACTGCTACATGTATTTAGCATTAAGCCGGAATGTTGGGAAAGTTATGGAAACAGTTAATCAATGTCGTTGAAATGGTATAAAACAGGACTTACAATATTTGAATATGAAGATTAATCTTTATTTCGTTAATGCAAAAATTTAAGTTAAACGTTCCCGCCGCGTCACTGAGATCTGGCCAAAATATTACAGCTTATTCTGTGATAATGTACCTTTGGTATACACGCTCGAATTCTCGCGCGACGTGTTTTAATTTGCAATGGTGCATATTATATGCGGATTTTTCGAATCTGTGGTAATAAGCTTTTTTCATTTCGAACATTTAATTGCTCAAATAGTCAATTTCAAAGCTTTACAAGCGATGTTCTTGTTTGATATATTATTTCTTAGGGGAAATATGATAGAGCTCACAGTCATGCATATCCATTTCTTTATTTGTTTTTTTGTGTATGTCACGTCGTAATTTCTCATGTTCAGTGGCGGATCTACGGGGGGGGGGGGTTAGGGGGTTTAACCCCCCACCTTGGGCTGCCAAGTGAAAATGTGATGTGTAAAACATCACTTACGGGGGTTCAAAATAGCAAAAAAAGTCGCCGCTTCGCGGCTCGTGGACGATGCTCCGCATCGTCATTGGGTCAACCCCCCCCCCCTTAGCAAAAAGACATCACTTACGGGGGTTCAAAATAGCAACAACAAAATCGTGCAAAAAGCTAGATCCACCCCTGAATGTTTATATCATTCTGATAATCGACATGTGGCAGAGAGAGAGAGAGAGTGTGTGTGTGTGTTTTTGTGTGCGTGTGTGTGTGGGCGTTTGTTTGTGTGTGCGTGAGTGTGTATGTGTGTGTGTGTGTTATTGTATATGGTTGTTAGAACGAGGGTGGATCACACATACTATATCTCAATATACCTCAACTTAAAGATGGTTCTTGAATGTCAAACCTGGCATGAGTTTCTGTATATATTGTCTGGTATTCGTGGTTGAGTAACAATACATTCACATTAGCTTTTCGTCACACGAACTCCGGTCATTTAAAATGTGTGTTTGTTTGTTAATTCGTGTGTGTGTGTGTGTGTGTGTGTGTGTGTTTGTAAGTGTGTGCGCACTGTTGTGAAAGTATATCAAAGACGTGACTGGCGTCTTATTATAATTATGAAACCGACTCCCCTTCAAGTGCTCGCGTGCTTGTGACATATTGATGTCAGTACTGAAATAATATATCTTTAAAGCCAAACAGTAGTATTCGAAAAGTTACCAAAAACAGCTATATTGGCCCTACTATTCGATAATATTGTTGAATTAGTATAACAAAGGGCTTGTGTGGTAATATCTAAACCTTAGTAACGTAAATAATAATAATAAATTATATACATAACTTTAATATATAACACTTAATGCACTGTTTCTAAGCGCTAAGAAAAAAAAGAGAGAGTTAGTGGGCATAGCAAGAAACGTGGAATACATGTGTCCATGGGGATGGGTCAGATGGCCTTAATGGGTGTACAGGGGGTTCACCCCGGGAGGATTTTGGGTTTGGGCTGTTTAGCACTCTCAGAATGTGGTGTATAGAAGACTTTTTAATCCACTTTCAAATGACGAATGAGACGGCGCAATGTCCCTTTATTCTCATGTTCTCATTGTATACTTATAATACAGGCCACCCCCACCGGGGAGGGGGGATAAATCCCTCCCATTCCCCAATGATCGACGCTCATGCTGTATATTCTTGCAAATTCTCGAAATTACAATAAAGTGAGATGCAGTGAATTGAAGTGATTTCAACTAAGCAATAAGCGACGGGGACATACCAGAAATACAAACGAATATTCTATTTACTCTGCATCATGAAAATTATTGCGAATTCCATTTCTTTACAAACACAACTGCGGTAGATACTAAACGTCCCCATACTATATATCTAAATAAAATTGATCTCTAAGTTTCGAAGACAAATCACTTGGAGTTGCGCACTCAATATTCTGTACACTTGATTAAAACAAATAAATCATTATAATTTTAGTTCACATTTCCTCATTGGTATAATATTACATTCGCAGTGTGGGAGACAACCATACAAACCTTAACAAAACATTCTAGCATGTCTTCCTTAATGTTCTGAGGTGCATGGTTGAGAAAATCTTAATATTGATCATGTTTTTAGAACTAAGTGCATTTTCTGTACTAATCTCCACGTTCTTCCGCATCTAACATGTTTCATTTTTTTGCGAACTGGTGGGAATTATTACCATGAATACGATTTCTAGAGCTCAGTGCAGTTCCCTTTCTGATCTTCACGTTCTTCCGCATCTAACAAGTTAAATTATTGCGAGCCGGGGGAATATTACAATTATTATGATTTCTAAAACTTATTAGTGCAGTTCTTTTTTTTCTGATCTTCATGTTCTCCGGCATGTAAAATGTATACCTTGTTGCTGACTTATGCCATTTTTATATGGTTCATCGATGCATCGTCGTCACAAGGCCCACAAGACCCAGGTAAGCTTTGGACATGTTTGGGGAGTAAATGTAAACTAATATGAATATTTAGTTTCCAAGAGTGGCCGTAGAATGTAAGATTATAATTAAGTAAAATATTTGAATCTGTCAATACTCGATATATGTCAATGCTGTTTTTGTTTTTACTATAGTAATATAAGGTTGTTATTTACTACTACTACTACTACTACTACTACTACTACTACTACTACTACTACTACTACTACTACTACTACTACTACTACTACTACTACTACTACTACTACTACTACCACCACCACTACTACTACTACTACTACTACTACTACTACTACTACTACTACTACTACTACTACTACTACTACTACTACTACTACTACTGCTACTACTACTAATAATACTACTACTACTACCACTACTACTACTATTACTACTACTACTACTACTTACTACTACTACTACTACTACTACTACTACTACTACTACTACTACTACTACTACTACTACTGTTCCTACCATAGTCGCCGGAAGTGGGGGGGGGGGGGGGGGGGGGGGGGGGGGGGGGGGGGGAGGTGGAAGGGGGGCGGCCGCCCACGCCCCCCCCCCCCCCCCCCCCCCCAATCCAAAAGGCGGGGGGGGGGGGGGGGCAAACGCGTTTTTGCCCCCATAAACAAAAACCTCCCTCCAAAAAGAAGGGGGAAAAGAAGAAGAAGGGAAAGAAAATTTAAAATGTAATGAGCTAAAACTTGTTAATTTAACGTTCAAAAACTAATGTATACATCCATTTTGAAGTTTTCGCTGCGCGCTTTGCGCGCGAACGGATTATCTCAGTTGTTGTGTAACTTGCGTATGTCCGGGGTGAGTACCTATCTTTACCGGGCCACGTAGTTTCCCGTGTAGGATGGCATTGCTCTGGCTGCTTGTGTGACGTGCACCAAATTGCACCATTTCAAGTATATCAATTCAAAATCTTCCCCTTGGGAGGGGGATTCCCCCTCCATTCCCCCTCCCAAAGCCTCCCCCTTTGACTCTGCCCCAGCCCCCCGGTCCCTTCGCTCCAAAAAAAGTCCAAAAATGCGAAAGCTCCTTACCGTGGGAGGGGGGACACCCCCTCCACACCCTCCCCCCTCACAGTTATTGCGCTCCCTCGGCTTGGTCGCTTTGCTCCCTCACAGTGTCTCACTGGTTCAAAGTTGGCAACCCTGCATGATAGTGTGGTTGGGCATGAGCCCCTACACAAAACAAATCGTGAGCACCCTAAGGACTTCGCCCCCCCCCCCCCCCCAATCCAGCAAACTGCTTCCAGCGCGCCTGGCTCAAACTACTACTTCTACTACATCAATTGTTCTTGATATCACCGCAAAGGATACTCTAGATCAGCCCTATCGACAAGATGCCCTTAGATGTTGAAGACTACAACGTCCTTCGCTCCAGGCTCCGGCAAAGAGCTTGGAGACTACCATTATTAATCAGATGGCTGCACACACTGGAGAGAGCATCGACATGTATTTAATTATCGAACAAACGGACAAAATGCACCGGGCTATGAAGCGGCAGACCATGAACCAATCTACAGCGATAAAGCTTACACTAACTTGAATATCTAACAGTTTGTCATTACTACTACACTAGGGGGGGGGGGGGGGGGGGGTGGGGGCGGGCAGTCGCCCCAAAGAAAATATTGGGGGAGGGGGCGAACATATCGTTTCGCCCCAAAATAATTCCGAAAATGAGGAAGGAAAAATCGAGTGATATAATGCCAAAGAGGGGAAAACACATTGATCCATATTTAACCTTACAATAGCTGTTTTTTTTATTTGAAAAAGACTACAAAATTTCGTTTTTGCTGATCGCTCCGCGCGATACAGCTTCTCATCAATTAGCTCGTATTATTTATCCCCATTGCAAGCTCATTTCGGATGAAGGAACTCACATTTCCAAATGTGTTGGGCAATGTAATTTCTCAAACGCACACAAATCAAACAGAATTTAAAAGCTAAAATTTAATTCTATAGAACACCGACACAGCAAATACAATAATCTAACATAATCTATCTTTCAATATTGTCATATGCCCCTGAATGCAGATCAAATTGGAATATCAGAGCTGGTTTTTAATGGTCATGTATATTTTGGTCAAGAAAAGGGATGTCGTTTGTCAAATTTATGTGTCATTTGGTTGAAAACCAAGACTAAGAAATTGCCAAAATTGCTGATTTCCCCCTGTGCCACTGTTATATGGACTTTGTCTTTTTCAATCGTTGTGTTGCTATGCCCAAATAAGTACGAATAAATTAACTATTTTATTCATTTTATCACACATTATAGGGGCTGTAAATGCCTTAAATCTAAAAGTTTCCGGAGGGCCCCATTACTAAATAATGTAGGACTATGAGCCATCAAGACACTTTCAATGAGCGCAGAATAAAAGTTAACTTGTTTTGTAATAAGAAAGATAGACTTTGTATTCCAATAAACATCTTGACAGTTATGTGGCTAAAACACAAAAAGCTATTTGGGGCTCCGCCCCCTAGACCCCCTGCTTGGGTGTCATTTGGTTAAAATCTATTTCCTGTGACCACCCCCAATTTTTAAATTATGAGCATGCCAATGTGGGGATTTTAGCTATCTCACTGGTGACGATGGACAATTTTATAATTTCGCCTCCCCCCCCCCCACCATCGCAAAACGGATCGACGCTTCTGCTAGCAAATTAAAGAGTAAGCAAATTGCTCAAGGTGAACACAATTTGAGTGATTTTGTTGCTGCTCTGTTGGTCTAGGTGTTTCAATGTTGGTCAGTGTTTCCAAACGTGTATAGACTTGGTGCACTTGCAAATGTTTGGCGCTTACGGAACCAAAGGCCCTGTTGGTTTCAGATGTGTAGATGACTAATTGCATCGTTAATTAATCACACAATCCCTTGCAAAGTGTTGAACATATCAAACAACGGTACCGAAGAATATAAGCCTGTGTTGTTCGTTGAGTGGTCGTCCCCTTTTAATAGCAAAAATCAAGTAAAACTCATTGTTTTCTATATACAACATATATTTGAAGAAACGTTTCGTCAACAATGTCTCATCTTTGTTGACGTTATAGAAATATTAGTTCAAAGGGGTCATTTCTTGAAGTCAACGTCATTTTGATGTATTTGTTATCGTCACACTGTAGAAAAAGAGCATCCAAGAAGGCACAACGGGAATCCTGGACAGACAACGCAAACGCCAATGCACCATTCTCACCAGAAATGCCAAATCCGGGGCAAGCACCATACCTGGTGCGGGAACTTGAGTGATCGTCCAATGGCAATAACTACGTCATGGGTTCCTTTGCATGCAATGACGCTAGTGCCAACGTGGTGAAGCCACCGATAGAAAGCGCGGAATACAGTACGCACGTCTATGCGTATCCGGATCAATCGCAGATGAAAGACGTTCCAGGTATCGTCGGTAATGACAATTTCTATCAGCCCCTGAAGCTCGAAGGAGATGTGACCAAAACGAATCAGGATTTCGAAAATGAAGCAAATGATCGCGACGCAAACTACGAACGAGTAGACTACCACCAAAATCAAGCAAACGACAATCATGATCAACCCTATCCACCAAAAGCCAGCAATGGCGAGGATGCAAATATCTTTCACTCTGGAAAAGAGCTTGAAGATTACCATCAGTACGCCTATGCGTATCCAGATCAATATCAGACGAAAGACCTTCCGGGTATCGTCGGTAATGACAGTGCACCGAAAGAACATTTCTATCAGCCCCTGAAGCTCAAAGGAGATGTGACCAAAGGGAATCAGGATTTCGAAAATGAAGCAAATGATCGCGACGCAGACTTCGAACCAGTAGACTACCATCAATACCAAGCATTTTTCGCGAAAGACCATCTTGCTCAACCCTATCCACAAGCAATTGACAGCGAATATTGCAAGATCATTCACTCTGGAAAAGAGCTTGCTGATAACCATCAGTGTCAAGACATTTAGGCAAAGAACCATCTTAAAAACGTCCTTTCAACAAGGTGCCTGAGATGTTGAAAACAACATCATCCTATAATCTGAGATAGAACGTAGAGGCTAACATCAATACCGAGCCGTCTTCACCGAGCCCTCTGAACCCTATCAACAAAAAGCAATTAAAAGCGAAGATTGCCACATTCTTCATTCTGGAAAAGAACATGGAGACAACAATCAACACCAAGACCTACAGGCAAAGGACCATCATAAAAAGTCCTTTCAACAAGGGATCCGGTTGATGAAAGTTACAACGTCCTCCAATCTGGGAAAGAACATGGAGACTGTCACAGAGTGACTTCGTTTTAAGAAATTTGGGCATCCACACTTGACCATAAATTCAGTCATGTGTGAATGCTTCCTTTTTATTTATGTGAGCATGGGTTTTAGGCTATAAGGCCCCGGATTTGTATATGTTTAGTGTGCACCCAAGCTCACTGTTAAGGGTTACTGATGTATGATTGAGCTTAAGATAGAACCAGTGATACCCCTGATGGAATAATAGGGAGTGTGTTCATGCAAAGTGAGAATTGTATAGAGATAGTGTGTACAGAAGCTGAATGTTTATTGTACACGTGAGAAGTTTAGACAGGACAATCGTGAAAGTTGTTCATTCAAAGGGATGGTTGAATAGTTTTGGTATGTAATGCCTAGTACCTATCCAGGGTAGTAAATAAGAGGGGAACTGGTATCGACTAGTTTTGTGTGATTGGGTCACCTCCAGTAAGTTGCATTTAGTATGATTTTGGGCGGGAACATCCTTTTGTTCATGTGCGTTGGATTTGGGTACTGTAAGTTATAGTGGATGTGAGAGAATAGTCAAGTGACACAGATAGCATCAGTCACTGAGTATGGAAGGTCGTGAATTTGAGCAGGTGATACACCAGATACCAGCCTGATGTTGGGCTAGAGTATTAGTTAATTTTATGCCGGAAAGCACCCAGCAATCCAACCACCATGATGCTGGGTAAAGCCTCCTCCACCTTGCCGTCACCATACCTCTTCATCGGCATCTGTCACCAAAAATCTGAACCAGCTGGGCTCTACGACTATCGTCAACTCTAACTTCGGCTCTAACGAGCATCTTCAACTCCACCGAGTATCTCTAACTCCGGGCTATGTCACGCCAAGCTACACCGGAGATCTCCAATCCGCCGTTCATCCGACCCGAGCTCCGATGATCCAACCGTCATACCGGCTTCCATCCGGCTCCGCGTTGGCACCACTGGGTCTTCGAACCGGCTCCGGCACGATTCCGCAACTCCGGTCATCTCGACTACGGGCCTAGTTGTCCACAGTATCGCGGTGCAGTCGATCGTCCTCCACGACGCCCGTCATGGGGAATTCAACCACCGCGCGCTTCACATCATTGCAGACTGGGTCTGCAAATCGACGCAATGAACTCTCGCGAGAGCTACTACAGCCGACGCCCGTACCTTCATGTTTTTTCTACGCAGACTGGGTCTGCAACCTCTCCAGAACTCTTAAGGTGCTATTCACCCAGTAATTTATCGCCATAAGGCATAACAGAAATAATAATGTAACTCAACTACCCCTGATTAGTATTATTTTGTGATTTATGGCGCCAGGTAAATTATGTTTTGTTTAGTTCGTTAATTGGATCCAATTACTTTTGTTTTGTTTGATTCAGCTTGTAAAACGATTGCCTAGTATGTGTTTTCATATCGATTTATATATTATAGTGTGTGTTAATTTCAAACCAATGATGGTTTCATGTTAATAAACAAAATATCTTAAATTATATCTTCCGCATGTCGTGCCTTATTTCTTTGCATAGTAATCTCATATTTATAACAGAACCACATCTATCATATCAGACTTGGTAAATACAGTACCAAGATCTGACAGAGACTACCATCAATATCAAGCCTTCTTCGCAAAAGACCATTGATGTTGATCAGTCCTGTCCACGAGAAGCAATCAACAGCGAGGATGACAATATCCTTCACTCTGGAAAGAGCTTGGGGATTCCTATCAGTACCAAGAACTTTTCACAAAGGACCGTTTTAAAAGAGGGACCCGGGATGTTGAAAGCTTCAACATCCTTCAATCTGGGAAAGAACATGGAGACTACCATCAATGCCGGGCACTCTTCGCAAAAGACCATCATGATAAACCACATCCACAATAAGCATTTTAAAATTACAGGATTACAACATCATTCACTCTGAAAAAGAGCTTGGGGACTACCACCAGTATCAAGCCCTCTTCTCAAAAGACAATCATGATCAGCCCTATCCACAAGAAGCATTACAACATAGAGAAGGATCTTCTCTCTAGAAAAAAGTTTGCTGACTATACCGCCAATATCAACATATCTCCGCAAAGGACCATCTAGATGTTCAAAACTATAACTTCCTTCGCTTGGAGACTACCACCAGTATCAGAAGGCTGCACACCTTAGAGAGAGCATCTACAGTAAAATTCTTATTATCTAATAAACGGACAAAATGCACTAGGCTATGAAGCGGCCCACCATGAACCACTCTACAGCGATGAAGCTTAAACTAACTTAAATATCTAACATTTTGTCACTACTACTACTAGAACTTGGCATCAAATTGAGCCCCTGATAATCTACGCTATGAAGCGGCCCACCATGAACCACTCTACAGCGGTGAAGCTTAAACTAACTTAAATATCTAACATTTTGTCACTACTACTACTAGAACTTGGCATCAAATTGAGCCCCTGATAATCTACGCGCCCCTCAATCGGAACCGCGCCTCGCCACCATAAGTATGTACTTGACAATACTAACTTGAATGAAATCACTTCTACGGCTTTGCCTTTGAATGTTTCCTAAAATATAGTTATGACTTACGCCGTCTACGACGATCGCTGAAAATTTATCGCGATTTCTTTCATTCATAGCTATCTGCTGATGTTGGAAATTACTTCGAAATGTTATATTTCTTGCAAAAATGCATGGAGAAACATAAGATTAGATTATAGTTTAATTATTTTGGTAATTAAAAGCCAAAAAGGAGCATTTGGGAAAGTTTTGGAAAGGATCAATATTTGCCAAACCCATTATACCATTTCAACCATATCGATCAATGATCAATACTGTTGAAATGGAATAAAAAAGGGTTTACAATATATGGATCTAAATCTGATTCTTTATTTCGTTAATGCGAAAATATAAATTGAATGTTCCAGGCGCGTCAATGAGATTGGGCCAAAATATCACCACTTATTAGCCCGTCTTCTCCAGCTATATAATGTACCATTGGTATACTCGCTCGAATTTACGAGCGACGTGGTTTAATTATATGAAGATTTTTCGAATCTGTGGTAGTAAGCTTTTTTGCATTTAGAACATTTTATTGCTCAAATAGTCAATTTCAAAGCAATTTTTATAGAATGGGTTGATAAATCCCTGCAATCTGATTGGTTGAGAGCAACATTTGTGCAGACAATTACCCAGCTAGCCACCTGACGTTGGGCCGATGTCGGAATTTGGTTGCCGGATGTCGGCATATCGCCGTTGGCTCGAGGTTAAAATTTTCGCCAGCCCAACATCGTCACGACGTCATTTTTGTGATATATTGGCATAAGGTCATTTTCCGACAATGGCCCAACATCATCTCATGACATGATGTTGGGCCATTGTCGGAAAATGACCTTATGCCAATATATCACAAAAATGACGTCGTGACGATGTTGGGCTGGCGGACATTTTAACCTCGAGCCAACGGCGATATGCCGACATCCGGCAACCAAATTCCGACATCGGCCCAACGTCAGGTGGCTAGCTGGGTAATTGTACTGGATGCACGAAAAGTCATGCGTCCGGTAACAAAATCATGCGTCCGGTAAAAATTTCATGCGTCCGGTAAAAATTTCATGCGTCCGGTAAAAAAAATCATGCGTCCGGTAAAAAATGTCATGCGTCCGGTAAAAAAATTCATGCGTCCGGTAAAATTATTTCATGCATCCGGTAATTTTTCTAATTTTTAATTTTTTGACTTTTTGGGGGGCGTAACAATGCCCATTCTATAAAAAAGATGATGCGCAAGTTTATTTCGTGGGTCGGTGGAATTGTTTGCACGCGGTAACTATGGAAACTAGTCTAAACCCACTCGGCTTCGCCTCGTGGGTTTAACAGTTCCATAGTTACCTTGTGCAAACAATTCTTACCGACCCACTCATACCTGCGCATCATTTGTATACTGTCCAACTCTTTACATTAACAGATTAGTAATTATACATTATTTTGTATGGTCGGTAATAAAAGCGTATTTTTATTTTGATGTATGGGGGCGTTTCCCAATACTGCTACATGTATTTAGTTTTAACATGTTTAACCCTAAAAAGACTGGGGGGGGGGGGGGGTCTAATTTAGCCCCCCCCCCCCCCCCCCCTCAGCGTTTTTCGCGATTACTTCGCAACGCTTAAATATTTCATGGTGCCACTTCATGACTTTGTTTCCTTAGAGTCTTGCGCAAATTTTGATACCAAATTTGCGCACACCGGGTCAACGATCCATGTGTTACGTAACATTTTGCGATCGCATGTCACAGAAAATTCGAATTTTTTATAATACCCATGTTTTCACAATTAATGTTAGTATTCCACTTTGGCATGGTGAAAATACTTATTGTATTCTAATTTGCATAAAACAATACAATATATAGAGAATAATACAAAGAAAAACAAAGAAAAACAAAGAAAAGGAAAAAAACAAAAAAAACATAGAAAACGGTAAAAAAAAAAATCAATTTTCATTATTATCCTGTTGTTTTATCAGAGATTGGGTCAATTATACAATCTTAGCATGTATACTGCACTAGGAACACAATTTTGTTTGATAAAAATCAACAAATATAAAGAAAAATGCAAAAAATACGGAAAAAAATACAATTTTCGCATAATTAATTAGCTCTAATTAGCATATTATAATTAAAACACAATTAAAAATAAGCAATATTGTAGAGGTCATGGACATTTATCACCATGCGAAATTTGGAGTCGATCGGAGTTTCGATTGCAGAGAAAAAAAAATACAATTTTCGCATAATTAATTAGCTCTAATTAGCATATTCTAATTCATTTTTTTTTAACTACGCAATATTGTAAACCTTATGGACATCTATCGCGATGCCAAATTTGGAGTCGATTGGAGTTTCGGTTGCCGAGATCTTAGCCTTTTACCCCCCCCCCCCCCCCCCCCACCCATTTTTTTAAAGGTTTCAAAATAGCCCAGTATTTTTAGGGTTAAGCCGGAATGCGAAGTGCTTGTTTGTTTTTATTATATCTTTGGGAAAAAGGATGGATTTTAAATTCATGCATTTCCATTTCTTTATTCGTTTGTTGTATGTCACGTCGTAATTTATCATGTTTATATCATTTTGATGCCCGACATGTGACAGAGAGAGAGAGAGAGGGAGGGAGTGAGAGAGGTGGAGTGTGTGTGTGGTATGTGCGTATGTGTGTGTGTGTGATTTTGTGTGTGTGTGTGTGTGTGTGTGTGTGTGTGCGTGTGTGCGTGTATGTGTGCGCATGTGTGTGTGTGTGTGTGTGCGTGTGTGTGTGTGTGTGTGTGTTTGTGTGTTCTTGTATAGTTGTTAAAACACGTAATACACCAGTATGGTTCTCGAGTGTCAAACCATGAGTTTCTGTTTATATTGTCTGGAGTTCGGGGTTGTACATTCACAATATCTGCTCCCCCGAACTCCGGTCATTGAAAATGTGTGTTTGTTTATTCGTTTGTGTGTGCGTGTGTGTGTGTGCGTGCGTGTGTGTGTGTGTGTGTGTGTGGGTGTTTTTAAGTGTGTGCGCATTGTTGTGACAGTATATCAAAGACGTGGCTGGCGTCTAATACAATTATGAAACCGATTCCCCTTCAAGTGCTCGCGTGCTTGTAACATATTGATGTCAGTACTGAAATAATATATCTTTAAAGGTAAATAAAAGTATTCAGAAAAACAAACAGTTACCGAAAACATCTATATTGTGCCCAACTCTTCGAAAATATTGTTGAATTAGTATAAAAAAGGGTTTGTGTAGTAAAATTTGAACCTCAGTAAAGTTAAATGCACAAATATCAGTGGCCTGCAACCCGTTATGCTACAGTCACATTTGCTCTACGGCGAGCGTACGGCGGTCGTACGCCCCCGAAATCGAGAGAAACGTGCGGCGGCCGCAGAAAATCTGCGGTGGCCGCAGGGTCCCCGTACGGCGTAACCGTATATGTTACAGGCCGTAGGGGTCGCCGTAGAGTTATAACTAAAAGTTATAACTCGTTTTCATTTCCACGGTCGCCGAAGCAATTATACTCGCCGTAGACATGGCGTAGAACGGTCCCACGTCGACCATACGTCCGGCGTACGGTGGTCTTGCGGGCGCCGTGGGGCTGCCCTAGGGTCTATGAATTACTTTTGACTTTTGCAGATCCCCAACAAATTGCGTCGGCCGCAGGAATTATACGGGCGTCGTAGGGCAGCCTTACGCCCGCCGTACTGAGGCCTAACTGTCCCCGTACGATGGCCTTGCGGTGTGTGTCACACCCTGCGGGCAACGCAAGGACCACGCAAGGCTCCCGTAGGCTCGCCTCACGCCATCCGAACGGCCACCGTGGCAGAGCT
Organism: Echinarachnius parma; assembly: GCA_037951105.1. NCBI lineage: Eukaryota > Metazoa > Echinodermata > Echinoidea > Clypeasteroida > Echinarachniidae > Echinarachnius > Echinarachnius parma. The sequence goes on along the minus strand of JBAMJV010008954.1, from coordinate 22,328 downwards.
GGGGACTCATCCTCATCCTCCAGCGTACCAGGCTCATAGTCCTGTGTCTCTACCTCCTCCGCGGATGGCTGCTCCTCATCTGGGACTGGATTGGTCTTTTTCTTGGCCTTCCCACCCTTCCCCTTCTCCCTATTCTTGGGAGGCATGGTTCAAAACGTGTTGACTGTTGTAAAATTTCTTGCGAAATTCCCTGATGTATGTATGTTGGTATTATTAGTGGTTGATGGCGATCTTCAAACTATACAGGATGGCCCAAAAAAAGGAAGGGGCACTTACCAAAATAATGAAATACAGTTATAACGTCCATCAGATGTGTTTTTTCAATGAAATACAATACTATGAACAGTCATTTTGGTTATGTAGTGTTTTTTTTGTTATGTTGTGCGCTATTTTGGGAAGTGCCCCGACCCGTTTGTTGGGGTCTCCGCTATATTGCATAATGTGTTATTCCGATTATCCACGCCACATGTGGCTACCACTCCTATACTCGAGGAGTGTAGCTGTAGCGTCAGTCTGGCCGCACGGTTGCCGTATGGCCCCCCCTGCGGCCGCCTTGCGGTCGCCTTTCGGGCGCCTTGCGTCTGCCTTGATATTTGTTCAAATAGCATACGGCAACCGCAGGGACGCCCTAAGGCGACCGTGCGTCATCACTTTAAAGGCCGTACGGCAGCGGCAGATTTTCTTTCTCCACAAAGTAAAGATACGCCGTGCGGTGGCCGTGGCAAATGTGACTGCTAATGCATGTGACCGTAGAAATTCTACGGCGGCCCTATTTTTGTAATTGGCCGTAGAAATTTTAGACCGTACGGCCGCCGTGTCAAATGTGACTGAGGTATTAGATTTAGTTTAAATTCACCTCCAATTCGCGCTGCTCCGCTGGGCTGTGCACACATGTGATCGCATAGCTTTCGCACGCAGTGTATACAAAACATGCGGTTGAATTTAATTATCTGCGCAAATATCGCATTATTTCGTACCTTGTTAATGCTCAAATAGTCAATTTCAAAGCAGTCTTGCCGAAATCTTCACATTGACAGATAAATAAAAATATATTTCACATGGTAGGGTGATTAAAGAATATTACATTGGTTAGGATGAACAAAAATAGTTTGTTATCGAATGAAACCGAAAGTCAACTGGCACGTAGCACACTTGGTGAGCACTTTGTCAAGAACCCTTAGATGGGCGGGGAGTAGGGTATGCTAATAATGTGGGTCCAAGGGGGCACCCCCCCACCCCCCCGCCCCGGAAGATTTTGGAACTGAGCAGCTTAGCACTTACAAAATGTGGTTTAAAAGAAAACTGTTGAATCAACTTTCACATGATGAATGAGAGGGCGCAATTTCCCTTCATGTTGATGTTATTTTATAATTCTGAACCCTAAATATTGGGGGGGGGGGGGGGGGGGGAGGGAGGTAATAATACAGGCCACCCCCCCCCCCCCCCCCCCCACACCTTATACATTGGGAGGGGGATAAATCCCTCCCATGTTGTATGTTATGCATTTATCATGTTCATGATTGCAAATTCCATTTGTGTACAAACCCAACTGCGGTAGATACTAAACGTCCCCATATGATCGATATGAAAGTAAAATTTGATCTCTAAGTTTCGAGGACAAATCACTTGTAGTCGCAGACGCAAGGCTCTGTACACTTGATTAAAATAAATACCTCATTATAATTTTAGTTCACCACTTCCTCATGGGTAAAATTACATTCGCAATGGTGGAAAATAACCATAGAAACCTTTTTTTTTCTAGCATGTCTTCCGTAATGTTCTGAGGTGCATAGCGGGAGAAATTATCATGTTTATAGAATGTAGTGCATGTATTGTTCTGATCGTCATGTTCTTCCGCATTTAACATGTTTGATATGTTCTGAGGTGGGGGTAAACCTTATGGTTTATAGTACCTTTGTATTTCTCTTTCTGATCTTCAAGATCTTATTTCGGGCTTCCAGCATGTATAACCTGTTGGTGTATTTGGTCCTATTTTTTGGTTCATCTGTACTTCGTCTTCACAAGTCCACGGTAAGTGTGTTGCAATAACGTGTAATACGAAAATAGTATGTTTGTTTCTTGCATCATAACTGAGCTAGGGTATAATGCAATTTAATTTTTGATTACATATGGTATAATGTTTTAAAAATGCGGTTTATAATAACAATATATTATGAACATTTATATAGCACAGCTACTATAAATATATACTCTACTGCGGTTAAATAATTATTAATTATTACCCATGGTCATCAGTTACATTTTAAACCACACAATGATATTGCGTACTTTCGATTTATTATTTTTCAAACATGACTATACCCACTTTTAAAATTGTTTAAAAGTATCTTTGGTCTGATATACTTATACTTATACTTATTTTATGTTCTGCATGGGCGGTGTTGAAGGCTTTACTTGACCATTAATAATTTGACAAATCAACAAAATATTTATTAATCAAGAAATACTCTGGTGATAAGGGGTACCTAGGGCAGATCAATGATTTACTGTCGGGGCATGTGCCCTCAGACTCCCATAGTTACGCCCCTGGCCCCCAGTTAGTAGGCTCCTGCTACGCCAACGCTTACATTTTTAGACTGATTGTCATGCTTTGCTCCCAAGGAATAGAACGTGCACATCATGTGCGGATTGATCATGTGTCCGATGACCGGGGTGATAATTATCGTTGTAAAGCGTATTATTTATCAAATTATTAATCTATGAAATTAAGCGCTATAAACACAGTGTATATTTATTGTCGTTATGATTATCATTATTATTATTATTAATACATGTAATATTATTATTGTTATCATCATTATTATTATTATCATTTTAATTATTGTTATCAATATTATTATTAGTTGTAATTTTATTATTATTAGCGTTATTTATTATCATTATTGTTATTATTATTATTATTAATTGTCTTTTTTAAACATTTCAGATTTTGATTGTGACTTCAGTTATGACGATTGCGGTATTACACAGGCCTCTGATGACCGGGGTACTTGGATGAGACGGTCTTCTTATAATAGTGAGAATTGTGATACACCACTAAAAAACAAAAGTACACTGACAAAGATAACATCACAAATGTATTTAATACATTTGCTGTAATTAGGCTATTAGAGCCCTTTCATTTTACTCTGCACTTTTTTTTATAACAATTACCATGAATATAAATGGCGTTTTATTCTGTATTTAGGAATTGTCAATGTAATTTTCTTTCCATATTGTTTATATGATATGTTGTTGAAGATGTTAAAAGAATAAATAAATACAATAAAACTAAATCAAAACATCCCCAACAGCCATGTCAATGACATACTTTCATAGTTTCAAAGCGTGGAAGCTCGTTGAACGGCAAAGAAACAATTTATTGAGATATGCATTTAGTATTTCATGTCTCATTAGTTTGAATTAAAAAGCGTGAACAACTAACATAAATTGAATATAAATCCGGAGCAATTTCGAATGTTAGTTCATTTTTAATTTAAACAAACTACTTTGAATAATACAATATTAAAATCTTTATAACACAGTGTACAATACCAACTACCAAGACGGGTGAATACAACGTTGCAAAGAATCTTTTTGTAGAAATGTCATCATTCCACAATACACAGTACTTATTATGAACATTTCGCTAGTTATCTGTTGGTGTATTATATTAACTATGTTGTATTTCAAACTCATGGGCAGAGAGATGTTTTATTATACCCCCATTGCAGAGTATGTTGATCGCGAGTTATTCAAATCAAACATGGCGAATCCCAGAAGGACATACGGTAACTCTTCTTATTTGGGTTAAAGGGATCTAGTAACTTTGTTGCCATGTGCAAATGTGAAAATGTGAAAATGTCAAGTCAAATGGACATTGCATGACCAGGTAATGAGCGAAAATGCAAAGTGATATTCACTAACTCACTGAACTCACTTTGTACATGGTTTAGAAACTCCCCCGGAGTTTTTCTTATCTGAATTCTTCGATCGTACATATCTTTGTAACGAAAGTGTTCGCGTAAATAGCGGTGTAACCAATAGTGTTTTCACATAATTCTTCCAAAGCAGAAATCTGAGTCGGAGTAATGTTACATATAATAAACAAACATTATGATGTATAAAGTAGGATAAACTCTAATCTTGAGTTGCATTGCCCCATGCCATGGTCATGGAAAAGTTACACATCGAACATTTCACTCCTGTGATTTCGCAATAATTGTTTACATCTGATTGAATGCCAAGATTATTTCACTTTCTTCAAATTCTATTTCCCTTTAGACTGGTATTACTATCCACAATTTGATAGAAGAAATATCAACGACAGAGTGACGTGTTATTTAATACCCGACTCCTCGGCCTCTGCATTGGCAGGAAGAATGACTTTTAAATACAGAGCAGACTCCTACGGGCATCTAGCTGTTTCGGTGTGTGAAGCTGGTCCTGTTCAGTCGTATTGGGGCACATCAGATAAATGGCAGGAAGAGCAAATCAACATTACTTGCAGTTCATTAATAAAGGTAAATTATTTAGAATTCCAAACAATTACACACAATGATCAAGAAAGCGAGATGCATACTATGTTTGTAGCCGAGTACAATCGTTAATCAAAGTGTATACAGTTTGTGTATTAATATTGATGTTGCCTGCCTTTTAAGATAAACGTAAGGTAAACTAGACAGAACACAATAGAACAAGAACAACAAAATTGTAAAATTGTATCTTGTCACTTGTTGGCCATCTTTATTTTCTTCACCAATTACTTCCTTTTGAGTTAATCCACATATTACTTAGGAGAAGAATGCATATTAAGTCGTTTAGCAAAACGAATGTTGGCGAAATTTATCTGCCACAATGTGTTCACTAAAAATAAACGAACCATGGATTTGAATGGCAATAATGACCCGGTGTCTTTGACATTCATGAACTTGATATAGCGGTCAAGTAGATAATGGTATCAAGAGCATCATATTATGTATTACGCTACGACATATACAATGAGGATGACAAACAATTATAATTTGATATTTAATTTAAACAAATATACATATTATGTATATTTGTTCAAATTAAATATTAAATTATAATTGTTTGTCATCCTCAAAGTATATATAATATTTTATTTTCTTTGTTTAATGAACATAGATAGTCTTTACTGCAGTACGCATGGTACAAGGCTCCTATTGGCATGATTGGTGGTGGGAACCAGATATTCGAGTAGACGACATTGCAGTTTATGAAACATCTCCACCAGGTACGTCAAAACAAGGTATAGGTTAATTGCATGTTAATATGTCAAAATTGGATTAGACTAATTATTTTACATTTTAATTGTTTAATAATCGATACATAGCCTACAGCACTGACAACCACGTCCATGTCTAAAACACACAATTTCAAAACAAACCATTCAACTACAAACCTCGCACCAACATCGATATCGACTCACTCTTCAACTTCAAGCTACGACATACCCGCGACCTTCAACTTTGACTTCTAGTACCTCGTGGTTTACAACTTCGAAAACGACATCATCATGACCTTCTTCCTCGACGTCGATTTCCTCGCGGTCTTCAACATGGAATACGCCAGCATCCACTGGAACAACAACTGGTTTAGCATATGGACAAATGAGTATTTTAATTGTTTTTTATTTTTTTATTAAAGGGATACAATAGGGGAGACCGAATCTAGTTGTTACATGGGTAAGTTGTTACATGACCATTTTCTCAAAATCTAAAAAAAGAGAGGGCGTTACGAGCTATAGCACATCAAAACGTATATCCAACGATCTCTGCAATCGAAATCTGATCATGACTGAACATGCTTTAAAGAAGGTAGGTAAATGTTCAATATTCCTTTATTTGATCAAAACCATTCTTCTCAATGATGGGTATGTGGTTGAAAGAAGTGTGTGTTGGGTGTCTTTTGGTGGGAGTAGCACCGTCTGATGTTTGAGTGTTTATTGAGCAAACGTGTTTAAGTTTTTAAATACGTACTGGGTCAAGTCGTTACACTGTAACAACTTGCCACATCTGTGGAATTGAGGTGTAACAACTTATGTGTATCATTCCATAGGAAAATACAAATACACAAGCGTGCACGCACAACAGACAGACATACAGACACACACACAGACACACAAACACACACACACATACACACACACAAATATATACACATACGCATACACGAACATGCACACACAGACAGGAACACAATTATTTATTAACATATTCACTATCAGATCTGCTTTTACCCGATTTATGCATACTTTATGTGTGTAACAAAGTACCCCATGTGGTGTCACAACTTACCCCAACATCGGGGGAAGTTGTTACAAATTTGTATGTTATTGATTGATTCCGTAATATTTTGTTTATGTTTTCTTGACTATCAAAGTTTTTACTGTTTCCAATTAAAAGAGAATATAAGTTATTTTCATAGAGAAAATAAAATAAATGTCTCTGTTTGTTTGTGTTATAGGGCTCAAAATGTAAAATTTGTAACAACTAGACCCAATCTCCCCTACCAACAAATGGATATTTTATTGTGTATACAGAATAGTTTGGGTACTCCCATACAATGATACCGAAAGGTATTTTAAACCTGTCATTTATTAAATCCTTTATTTATGCATTCATTATTTCATTAATCATTCATGAAAAAATAAATACATACATTTATTTATTTATTTTGTATTGACCCAAACCGTCCGATATTCGGAAAAAAAAAATCATGTTATTTCTGGCTTTAAACCAAACAAATTCCAACTTTATGACCAACAGTGTAGTAGTATCAAGGAACTCTCACAATGCCCATTGACATTGAGCTTACTATATAATAGCGAACTATATTCCTATTTGAATCTTGACAGCATTTTTAGTTCTTTATAGCAAAAAAAAAAAACTTGCGGGGCTCCGCCCACTGGACCCCCATTGTGATTCCATTCAGGGTTCTATCAAGATGCTTGCAATTTGCACTTTATAATCTTCCAATTCTAAACATGCTGCTGGGTTGGTCGCTTTACTCCCTCGCCAAAGATGGTCGAAATGACGTATCATCCCCCCAATGGCGAGAATACATCGACGCCTATGGTAGAGGGTCAAGACTTATTCTGGCACAAGGACATAGTTTGTACCGAAATAATTGTTTTGCCACAAAAGACGGTTTTACTGTATCAAAGCATTTGATGGGGGCACGTAGGGGCAGATTAATTATTCATTGTCGGTGCATGTGACCCCAGGCCCCCATTTTGTCTACGCCCCTGCCCCCAGTTAGTAGGATCTCGCCTCGCCAACGCTTCAAGTTCCAGACAGCTTGTCATGCTTCACTCCCAGTAGAAAGTACACAACATGTCTATATTGATTATGAGTTTGTCCAATGACCGGAGTAACAATTTTCATTGTAACGCTATACCGTATAGAGATGATGGTCTATGAAATTATGCGCTATATATACATGGAGTATATTTACTATTGTTATGATCATTATTTTGTATTATCATCAGTTTTATAATAATTATTACTGTATTTATATTAATATTATTATTATTATTATGATTATTGTTATTATTATCATTATTATTTTTTATTAGTATCATTAATATTATCTTTATTATTATTTTCATCACTAGTTAGTAATATTATTATTATCAGTAGTATTGTAATTATCATTATTATTATCATTATTATTATTATTATTATTATTACTATTATTATTATCATTATTATTATTATTATTATTATTATTATTATTATTATTATTATTACTACTATTACTATTATTATTAATTGTCTTTGTCAATCATTTCAGATTTTTATTGTGACTTCAGTTCTGACGATTGTGGTATTACCCAGGCCGCTGATGACCAGGGTAATTGGGTGAGGTCTTCTGATAATGGTGAGAATTGTGATATACCATTAACACACAACAGTACACTGACAAAGATAACATTACATACATATTTAATTTATTTTCTAAATTAAGTTTATTACGGGCCTTTTATTTTACTCGACTGGCTCCTCTGCATTGTTAATAATAATTACCATGAAAACCAATTTAGTTTTATTTTGTATTCAGGCAATATCCATATAATTTTCTTTCCATATTGTTTGTATGATATGTTGCTGAAGAAGTGGAAATAAATAAATACAATTAAATTAAACCAAAACATGCACAACAGCCATGTCATTGACAATGATAGTTATCATACTGTCATAGTGTGGAAGCTCGTTGAACGGTAAAGAAACAATTTATTGAGATATGCATTTAGTTTTCCATGTCTCATTAGTTTGAATTAAAAATCATGAAAAACTAACATAAATCTAATATAAAACCGGAGCAATTTCGAATAGCTAATTTTTTATAATTTGCTTTCTTCTGAATAATACAATATTAAAGCCTATAATTAATGTCATCATTGCACAATACACATTACTTATTATGAACATTTCGCTCAAAATAATAAGATTAATATGTTATCTGTTGGTGTATTATAATAACTATGTTGTATTTCAAACTCATGGACAGAGAGATGTTATAATTATAATACTCCCATTGACTCAGAGTTTAACATGCCCTGATAATAGGCCTTAGTGGATTGCAAGTTACTTAAGTCAACCATATAACGAATCCCAGAAGGCCATAACTCTTCTTATTTGGGTTAATGGTATGATGGAAAATGTACACATCTACATTTTAATTCCTGTGATTTCGCAATAACTGTATACATCTGATTGAATTCGAAGATAATTTCACTTTCTTCAAATTGTATTTCCCTTTAGACTTCGATTACTATCCACACTTTGATAGAAGATATATCAACGACAGAGTGACGTGTTATTTATCCGTCGACTCCTTCACACTGGCTGGACGAATGACGTTCAAGTACATATCGAACTCCTACGGTCATCTAGATGTTTCAGTGTGTGAAGCTGACGCTGTTGTTCAGACGTATTGGGGCACATCAAATAAATGGAAGGAAGAGCAATTGCATATTACTTGCAGTTCATTTATAAAGGTAATACTTTAAAGGGGTAGTTTAGTTTTGGTAAAGAGGGCGCTTCAAGACATTTTGTTTGTGAGGTAATGAAAAACTGAGTGCCAAATTTGAACAAGCTTACAATTTTAATGGCAGAATAAACTGTACATGATCAAAATTGGTTCAGAAACAGCTGACGCATCAATAAATATATCCGATCGGAATAAACCTGGGGCCCCATATGTATTCGATGATTAACAGCCTTACCGCTATTGGGCGCTTAATTAACTACTTCACCGCGAGTTATCCTACACACCGATTCGCTTATGAGTAGGAAATACGCAAGCGAGAATTCACGAGATTCAACGAGATGTATGCATCGTCTCACTATTTGTTATGTCATCATCAACGCCTACACATGCTGATGTTATCGTCTGCGGTTGGTTATTTGCCATAAAATTGCCTTTATTTTGATATATCACACATGAGCAGTGAATTAACGTCAATTTTTGGAAATATATCTGTAACTTGTTTTGTTCCGATTTTGCATTGTTTGACGTTTTCTTTCTACCTGACCCGTTCGAAAGTTGTCAATTCAATCTGACCACATTGCTTTGGAGAAGACATGTCTGCCATACGAACCAATAAAAACAAAGTTGCTTTGTCGTTTATTTTGAGAGAAAAGGCTCATTATCGAGGCCAATGTTTTTCATTTTTTAACCGAAAGCTAGGAGACAGAGGGTAGGGGCCCGAATACGGACCAGACCTTATTGCCATGGTAATTGGGAATATTATCTCTAAAGCCCGATATTTAGAATTAAGGGGGTGCACGCATACAAATTAGGATCATTAACCCGTTCCGGACTGGTCCCGAAAATACTCGGGCAAGACTAGTCTATGGAGAAAACATGTTATAGCAAAATCAGTCCGTCCTGAACGGGTTAACGGGCCTGCTGCAGTGCAGCGCTTACCATTGTTCTGGTTAGTATCGTCTATTGTGTTTCACCGAAGCAGAAAGTCTTCATTATTTAATCACTATTCTAACAAAACATCACAGGCATAATTTCGTATGAAAAGTGGTTGAAACGAATGCGTTTAAGAGAGCGCCCTCTTACGTTTTAACGGCTCTTTTTTTGTAATTATAACAGGCTTTTTTCTTAGTCGTTTGTTATTTATTTATACTTCCGAGCATAGTGGAGTTATAACTATTAGTTTGTAATGTTATTGTGCAGGTTTTGGTCGCTAATGTTCAGTCTTACCAAAACAAAACTATCCCTAAAATGAACAAGATAGCCACCTGTAAACTTCGGAGTCTTCTTCATTAATTGTCTCCTAGTCGATGTTAATCCACATATGACTTGGGAAAAGAACATATATTTAGTCGTTTAGCAGAAGAAAGTTAGCCAACTTAAATTCATCATTTATTCCAATGCGTCGACTGCAAATCCTGAAGATGAAAACTGATGGCCAAAATGAAATTTGGTCTATTCGAGGTTCATGAACTTGTTGATGGCAGTCATATACTATATAGTCATGATACCAAGACCATCTTATAATATTTATATCGGGACGACATGAATATGTATTTCTAATCAAATTTGAAATATAATTGTTGTATTATCCTTGTATTATATTATTTAATTTTCTTTGTTTAATGACCACAGATAGTCTTAACTGCAGTACATGACTCCTGGTGGGATGATCCATTTATGATCCGAGTAGACGACATAGCAGTTTATGAAATATCTCAACCAAGTACGTCAACACAAGGTACAGAGTTACATCCATGGTATATTTCAACATTGGTTGTTGTCATTGTAATTTGTACAATACTTTCATAACATCTTTCAACACGAATGTTAATATCGTAGTTATCAGATTGTTTGCGTAGCATAATGAACACAATTGTTGGTATAATATCATTGCCCTAAGCTGGTTATGAGGCCCGGTCACATATCACCGGATAGCGTAAACGGATGCCCGACGGAGAGAACAATTTTCAATCCGTTCGTCTCTGTTCGTATGCTTTTCTTGTACGTTCTTTGTAATTGTCAGGCGAAATACGTTGTTATATTCGACGAAATGATGTGTACGTTAGGCAAGAGAGACGACTTTCACTACCGGATAATTTGATTTCGCAAATGTTATATTCCGGGCATCCGTTTTACACTATCCGGTGATATGTGATCGGGCCTATAACTAGATCAATTCTTTTAAGTTGAATGTTTTTATTTATCAGCTCTGACCGCCACGCCCATGTCCACGACACAAATGAAAACAACCCAATCAACTGATTACTTCTCAAAAACATCGATTTTTACTCACTCTTCAACTTCAACTACGATAACCTCGCGGCCTTCAACTTCAACTTCGAGTACTTCGTGGGTTACTACTTCGAAAACGACATCATCACGACCTTCTTCCTCGACATCGTTTTCCTCGCGGTCTTCATCTTCGAATACGGCATCATTTACTGGAACAACAAAGCAGACTGGTAGAGCAGATGGACAAAGTGGTAGGTCTTTTTGCTAATAAAAGGGATACAACAACAACAACAAATTAATCTGTGATTGCGTATATACAGACTTGTTCGAGAGATCCCATACTATGATGTTACCCAAGATATTTCAAACCTGTCATTTATTAATTCCTTTATGTATGCATTCAGTATTTCATTTCCCATTATTGAATGAAAAAGTAAATTAATTAATTCATTATTTCCCCCATTCAATCATTCATTCATTTATTTAGTTGTTCATTCATTTAGTAATTAAATCATTCATTTATTCATTTAGTCATTTACTAATTCAGTCATTCATTCATTAATTTAGTCATTCATTCATTAATTTAGTCATTCAGTCATTTATTCACCCTCTCCCCTCCCTTCCTCTCACCCACTTACTCACTCACTCACACACACACTCACTCACTCACTCACTCACTCACTCACTCACACACTCACTCACTCACTCACACACTCACTCACTCACTCACTCACTCACTCACTCACTCACTGCCTCACTTACTCACTCACTCACTCACTCACTCACTCACTCACACACTCACTCACTCACTCACACACTCACTCACTCACTCACTCACTCACTCACTCACTCACTGCCTCACTTACTCACTCACTCACTCACTCACTCACTCACTCACTCAAACACTCATTCACTCACTGCCTCACTTACTCACTCACTCACTTACTCACTCACTCACTCACTCACTCACTCACTCACTCACACACTCACTCACTCACTCACTCACTGCCTCACTCACTCACTCACTCACTCACTCACACACTCACTCACTGCCTCACTTACTTACTCACTCACTCACTCACTCACTCACACACTCACTGCCTCGCTCACTCACTCACTCACTCACTCATTCACTCACTCACTCACTCACTCACTCACTCACTCACTCACTCACTCACTACCTCGATCACTCACTCACTTGATCAATCATTTACTTACTCACTCATATATACATTCATTCATTCATTCATTCATTCATTCATTTATTCATTCATTTATTTATCCATTTATTTATTTAGTAATGAATGAATGAATGAAATTAGTAATTAATTAATTCATTAATTTATTTATTTATTTATTTGTGTATTCATTAAAAAAAAAAATCTAATCATTCATTCATCCATTTATCGAGTCATATATTGATTTATTTATTAATTAATCAATTTATGCATCAATCCATCCATTCATTATTTCACTCATAAATTCATAAGCTCATTCGTCCACTCATTTTTGAATTCATTCATTTGCTCACTCATTCATTTATTAATTTATTCATATTATAATTATATATTAGTTTTTGTTTGTAGTTAAAGTGAAGTACATTGTATTTATTAAACCGATAACCGTCATTAGTCATTGTTCATATCTTTTACCTGCTAGGTCCATGTTCATATAATATTTTTTAAACTGTCAATTTGTTTCCCCTTTCTCGTTAAATGCATGTAGGTCATAATACGCTCATGATATTAGCTACCACGATTTCCTCGCGGCCTTTAACTTCGAATACGGCATCATTCACTCGAACAACAAAGCAGACTGGCTTAGCAGATGGAGGAAGTGGTAGGTGTTATTTCTTATTAAAGGGATACAATACCAACACATTAATCTTTGATTGGGTATAGAGTCTACTTTGAGTGATCCCATACAATGATGTTCCCAAAGGTAATTTAAACCTGCCATTTATTATTAATTACTTTATTTATGCATTCATTATTTAATTAACCAATAATGAATAAATGAATGAATGAATGAACTAATTTGGTCAGTCAGTCAGTCATTCATTCACCTTCTCTCACTCACTCGATCACTCATTTACTCACCCAATCACTCACTCATTCATTTATTTATTCATTCATTCATTCATGTATTCATTCATGTATTCATTCATTTATTTATTGATTGATAAATAAATAAATTAAATTATTTATTAATTCATTTATTTATTTGTGTATTCATGTTTTTATCTAATCATTCATTCATTTATCCATTCATCGAGTCATTTATTGATTAATTTATTAATTAATCAATTTATGCATCAATCCATCCATTCATTATTTCACTCATTAATTCATTAGCTCATTTGTCCACTCATTCTTCAATTCATTCATTCGCTCGCCCATTCATTCATCAATTCTTTCATATTGTTATTATATATTATTTTTGTCTGTATTTAAAGTGAAGTATTTATCAAATTGATAACCGTTATTAGTCATTGTTCATATCTTTTACCTGCTAGGTCCATGTTCATATCATTTTTGTTATTGTAAATGTTTCCCCTTTTCTCGTTAAATGCATGTAGATCATGATGCGATCATGATATCAGCTATCGTTGTATCGGTCGTCCTGGTGATCATCGCATTTGCTGTCTTCCTCATAATTGCAAACCACAGGTACACTCAATCTGTAAAATTATTCTCTCTCTGACTCCCTATATACATTTGCATCTTAATACGTGTTATTATTTTTGAAAAAACACAAACAAAGTCAAATAAAATATATTACAGTATGATGCAAAGTTATTTAACACACAGAATGTGTTCATGCAATTGGATTTAGGACATTATGAATCAGCTAAACACATCGCTAAAGGTGAACCTCACACTTTGACTGATGTTTTTACCACTAAGTTTCTGTGTCGTTCCGATAATCATGATAATATTTTAAATTGCTAATTCCACTTTGGACCATTGTCTCCCGATCTCTATTCTGCCTTCTAACCCTTTGTCTCGGTTTGTTCCGATGTGTCCCAAGCTCAATCGATTTCTATAATATTGAAAATCATCTGGAACTATTTAAACAGCGCAATGTATTGCATAACCTACAATTACGATACTAATGAATGTGAGCAGGGAACTTAGTTATAAATCTATGTGTTTTTTTGTGTGAAAAATATGTTTGATGAAACATGTGTCGCCATTAATGTACAAACGATAGCATTTTAACCAAATGTCATCGAGAACACGGTACTCCATGGATTATGGGGATTTTTGTTACTAGGGGTCATCTATTCACAGGAGTGCCTTTTTTGTACGTCTCATGAACATCAACAAGTAACACCATTCCATGTTACCTATTATCTATACAAATGTATGCTTTAACTTGTCCCACTGTAGGAAAAGAGCATCCGAGGAGAAAGCCAGTCGTCAGGAGCGACGGGAATCCCGGACAGACAGAACATACGCCAATCCAGCATTCTCACCCGAAATACCAAATCCCGTGCAATCACCATACCCGCCAGATCTGGTTCGGGACCTGGGAAGAACTCTCAGTACAATGATCACCAATGGCAACGTCAGTGCTTCATCCGAAATCAGTCTTGGAAATAGCGTATATGCCAAGGTGGTGAAGCCTTGGGTGAAGCCACCGATTGGAAACACAGAATACAGTTCCGCATATGCGTATCCACATCAATCGAAGACGCACGAGCTTCCAGGTATCGTGGGTGATGAGGGTGCACTGAAAGACCAAACCTATGAGCCAATGAGGCCTCAAAGAAAGCCCAAAGGAGATGCGACAAAAAGGAATCAGAATGTCCGCAATGAGCAAGAGGGTCGCTACGCAAACTGCGAACTTGGTGATAATGATTATTGCGTCCTTGAACCAACAACCGGATCTCACTATCATCCAGAGCAGCAGTCAGTGGACAAACCCACTACTAGTGAGGTTGGCGATTACCAGCATCTCGACCACGACCGGAGAACACCAACTGTACACCCTGACATCAATGTATATGGGGTTGTAACTGCCGAATCGCAAGACGAGGGGATATACAACGTGCTTGATCATTGTGAAGTCTCGTTGGATTTCAACGGAGCAAAGAAACCTCAAGTAAAGTTCAGGAAAGGTTCGCAAAACGAAGTCGACAATGAGTACAATACCCTTTGGCTCGTTGATGAGGGCGATCGAAAATTTCCTCCTACCCCTGACAACCATGATAACGGTGCGTATGGTGTACTTGATCAGAATCATGTAACCGTGACTAGTGGTTCCGCCAATACGTATGATGTACTTCATCAGACTTCAAAGACAACAAATGATAAGTCAAGAAGACAGACATCACACAATCAAAAGCATGTTGATGACTACAATGTCATCCACGCCGGGAAGGGAGCAGGAGACTACAAACAGTACCAAGCTCTCTCCGCAAAAGACCATCTTGAAAATTCTTCTCAACTGGGTACCCCGGATGTTGAATACAACAACATCATTCACTCTGGGAAAGATATTGAAGACTATCAAGCGACTGATCGTCCTGGAAACAGCGACGACGTTTATTATTCTGCAATAAACGAACAGAATGCAACAGGCGATGGAGTCGACCAACATGAACCAATCTATGAAAATTACTCTGAATTCAATATTTAAAGGGATCTAGTAACTTTGTTGGCAAGTGCAACATTGTGATGAGTGACTAATACAATGTGTATTGGAGTAATCTGATATGTCCAGAAAGTTATGTGTGAACATTGCACGTTAATTGGATGTTTTTGCGGCTAAGATATAAGCAACAATGCAAAGTTATATTCACTAACTCATTGTACGTACTTTGTACACGGCATGAAATTATCCCGTAGACATTTTCATATTTGTCATATAGCTCTTCAATCGTAAATATCCTTTGAACGAAATGGAAATTTGGAAAACCGAAATCTGTCCCGTGCTTTTATTGTTAATATAAATATGATATGGTATGAGAGAACCACTAGAGTTCCAAGTAAGTTTTGAGGATTAGGACAATGTTACTAAATCCCTTTAACCCATTGCCTACTGGAACTTTGCTCGCAGGCAACTGGTTACATGTTGTTTTATTTGAAACAAACCAATCGAGTATACTACAGTCATGACAGTATTGCATGTGGATGGCGTCATTGATGTGTAAACCAATCGAGTATACTACAGTCATGACAGTATTGCATGTGGATGGCGTCATTGATGTGTAAACCAATCGAGTATACTACAGTCATGACAGTATTGCATGTGGATGGCGTCATTGATGTGTAAACCAATCGAGTATACTACAGTCATGACAGTATTGCATGTGGATGGCGTCATTGATGTGTAAACCAATCGAGTATACTACAGTCATGACAGTATTGCATGTGGATGCGTCATTGATGTGTAAACCAATCGAGTATACTATACAGTCATGACAGTATTGCATGTGCATGTCGTCATTGATGTGTAAACCAATCGAGTATACTACAGTCATGACAGTATTGCATGTGGATGGCGTCATTGATGTGTAAACCAATCGAGTATACTACAGTCATGACAGTATTGCATGTGGATGCGTCATTGATGTGTAAACCAATCGAGTATACTACAGTCATGACAGTATTGCATGTGGATGGCGTCATTGATGTGTAAACCAATCGAGTATACTACAGTCATGACAGTATTGCATGTGGATGCCGCCATTGATGTGAAACCAATCGAGTGTACTACAGTCATGACAGTATTGCATGTGGATGCCGCCATTGATGTGTAAACCAATCGAGTATACTATACAGTCATGACAGTATTGCATGTGCATGTCGTCATTGATGTGTAAACCAATCGAGTATACTACAGTCATGACAGTATTGCATGTGGATGGCGTCATTGATGTGTAAACCAATCGAGTATACTATACAGTCATGACAGTATTGCATGTGCATGTCGTCATTGATGTGTAAACCAATCGAGTATACTACAGTCATGACAGTATTGCATGTGGATGGCGTCATTGATGTTTGTGATACATTATACAAACCAATCGAGTAAACTACAGTCATGACAGCATTGCATGTGGATGGCGTCATTGATGTTTGTGATAACAAATTGTTCCTTCTCATCATGAACGACTGAAAAAACCAATACAAGTAACACATGGTACAAGGATTTGTCAATGTCTAGCTACAACTAGTGTTCTACAGTGTGTCTCATAATAAACGGTACAATACTAGGACTATCAACAGTCCTTTCTAGGACTACCAACTGTCCTTTTTAGGACTCTCCTAGAAAGAATACCAACAGTCCTTTTCAGGACTATCCCAACAGTCCTTCCTAGGACTAACAACAGTCCTTTCTAGGACTACCAATTGTCCTTTTTAGGACTCTCCTAGAAAGAATACCAACAGTCTTTTTCAGGACTATCCCAACAGTCCTTTATAGGACTACCAACAGTCCTTTCTAGGACTACCAACAGTTCTTTTTAGAACTCTCCTAGAAAGAATACCAACAGTCCTTTCTAGGGCTACCATAGTCCTTTTCAGGACTTACCAATCCACCCATCTCACATGGTGTACCCGTAAACCACACGTATTATATACACCACCATGGAAACCGATACTTACAAGCAACATTTAATAAACGGTACAGTTGGAAAATATTTGGTTACGGTATGAAGGTAATTTGCAAAACATACATATTTGGTGTCATATTCAAAACAAATAATCAGGCTTCCTAATGTTTTTTTTAAATCTCAGCTTAAATGGATATATCAGTCGTGAGGTATTGTTATTTGTTTGCAAAAATGTCGAAATCCTCTTTGTGTCAATTTACCTGCTGTGCATTACATGACTTACCAACATGTAAATATTTTAAAGGCAAACATGTGGCATGTATTAAGCAATTATTTAATTGGCTAAATATGGTGCTTAAATGTGCTGTTACCGATGTCTAAATTACATTTCAATAGATTTCACGCCTTTTGTTGGATCGACAGATGCTTTACAAAATCTTCAAAGATTCGTCTACTGAAGTAGTGTTTGTGCATTAATGTGTACTATTACAATGCGAGCCTTTGCGACACTTTAAAATCAGTTATCCCTTGAGGAAACTCTCTGTATGGTCTCAATATTCAAACGCAAAGCCTGACAAATGTCTATAATCAATAAAAAGAAAACAGTAACAAGGCAAACGCCTTCAGCTTTGCGACGCCTTTTGGAACTGTCAAAAGTGCTAGGAATATGAGGCGATCAGAATCATGAAGCAAGGTAAATTTGGAAGAACTCTATCCAGAAAACTTGTTTTTTAGGGAGACCATAGGGAGTACCATATTTAACCACCGTTAAACCTTCCAGCGTCAGCAGTGACAAATATAATTGTACGCTAGCCATTATTACATCGTTATAATATCACAAGTCTTAATGAGAAGACCAAATGTGTGCAACGAATGTCCAACGTCATTTTCAGTGCAATTACGCAAATCTGCACAAATTGGGGTTTTGTATGTTCGTATACAATCTGATATAATTTGAAATCCGCTGAAAGGAAATATGTCATTGGTTTTCAACGATTTTTAATTAAAAACTTGTGCGTGTGATGTTTTGTTAAAATAATGATTAAATAGAAAGCTTATCAACAATTTTGTTTAAACAGCTTCGTAAATTTTTGAAAAGTGTAAGCTCTTTTTTGTAACGGATGGTTCAAAATTATTTAACTAATGTGGAGCCCCAAATTAATTACATCTGGTTATAAATATTCATAAATTTTATGAATATTTCTGCCGTCTTTGAACCGATTTTGATCAAATAAAGATTATGTCATTAAAATTGTCTTTCAAATTTGACACTCAGTTTTTCTTTACCTCAAAAAAAGATTCGTGCAGCGCCCTCTTTTCCAAAACTCAACTATCCCTTAAACACGTATACAGGTATGTGTGTGTGTTCTTGCACGTATAAGACCTCATATGGCGATATAATAGTCCTCGAATGTCAAACCATGAGTAAAATGTTTGTTTTTTCTTGTGTTCGCAGTCGAGTAAAAATAGATTAATGTCCTACGAACTGCGGTCATGTAAAATGTGTGTGTATTTGTTCATTCGTATGTGTGAGTGTGTGTGTGTGCGCAGGGTGTGTGTGTTTGAAAAGTTACCAAAAACTTCTATATTGGCCCAACTATTCGAAAATATTTATATAATATTGACCGGCATTGAGGGGGATACGACATAATATTGCCTGAACTAGATTCATATTGCCCGAGTCGAAGACGAGGGCAATATGGATCCTAGTGAAGGCATTATGTCGTATCCCCCGAAAGAGCCAGTCAATATCATTATTATTACCCATATCAGACATCTTGAGCAGTAACGGAAATTAGTAAAATGTAAACTTTGTATTAAACTTTGTATTTAAACATACCAAAACCAAGTCTCTGCTTGATAAAATGTTCTAAGTACGGCTGCGGCTTGTTTCGTGTACACACCAATGGCAAATCACTATTGCGAGATTTTTCCCGCGGGCCAGTTCACTTTGTAAAATTTCGACTACGAATCGTGAAGTGCCCGGATGTCATATTCCCCTCTTTTTTAACACGTAAATCCCATAGGCTTTTGTGAAAGAGGGGAATATGGGAAATATTCCCCTATTTCACCTGCTGGCACTTGAAACGAGGGGAATATGATTTTGTAAAACCACAGCTCAGATGTCTGATATGGGTAATAATGTTAAATAAGTATAAAACAGGGCTTGTGTGGTAAAATCTGAACCGTAGTAATAAACGTTAGTAAATATTTTGCCTAAATTCAACGCTCGTTCGCGCCGCTCTGCTGAGCTAAAGATCGGGCTACAAGCCCGATATGCCGTGCACACTTGTATAATGTTAGTGTTACAAGTTAGTAGCGAGAAATCTTGAATATATATGTGTGTACATGGAAATGGGTCAGATGGCTTTAATGGGTGTCCAGGGGGCGCACCCCCCAGAAGATTTTTGGATTTGGGCAGTTTAGCAATCTCAAAATGTGGTTTAAAGAACACCCACATCAACTCTCACATGATGAATGACAGGGCACAATGTCCCTTCATTCTAATGTTCTAATTTAATATTTCTGAGCCCCAATTATGAGGGGGGGGGGGGGGGGATAATACAGGCCACCCTCACCAACATTAAACATTGGAATGGGAGGGGGGGGGGGGGGGTAAATCCCTCTCATTCACCCCCCCCCCCCCCCCCCCCCCATGATCGACGCTCAAGCTGTATATTCTTGAACATTCTCAAAATTACAATAAAGTGAGATGCAGTGAATTGAAGTGAACTAAACTTAACAATATGCGACGTGGAAACACCAGACAACAAAAGAATATTATATTTACTCTGCATTTATCATGATCATGATTGCGAAGTCTATTTGCACTAACACAACTGCGGTAGATACTAAACGTCCCCCTACGATATCTAAAGAAAATTTGATCTCTAAGTTTCGACGACAAATCACTTGGAGTCGCGGACGCAAGGCTCGGTACACTTGATTAAAATAAATACATCATGATAATTTAGTTCACCTCTTCCTCATTGGTCAAATTACAGTCGCAATGGTGGAAAACAACCATAGAAACCCTTTTCCAATCTTTTTTCTAGCATGTCTTCCGTAATGTTCTGAGGTGCATGGCCGGGAAAATCTTAAAGGGAGTATCCGCCTTTTACAAACCATCTGAACAGTTTCCAGTAGACGGATGAGGATAAATGAAACACCCAAATGAAATTTCAGATCGAACTTCCCTGTAATTTGGATTCTACGAATGAAAAAAGAATGGGTAGAAATCATCCATTTATCGAACTATATATTCGCCAATAAATGTGTTAAACTGCATAATATTACAACAATACAGTAGGTTTTCTTGTAAAGGTATTATATAGACGACAGCAGCTGCTGCTGCAGCATGCCACGAACCAGGTCTCGAAAATGGATAATAAACAATTACACAGTCAGTTTTACAAGTTTTAGTTATTTTGTTTAGTATTCGCTTACTGCGTTGTTCGATCTGTGCGCGGTTCACGCACAGCCATGGGGGCTCGCCGCAATGCGCCGGCAGCTATCGTGAGCGAAATTTTGCACGGGTGAAGACTAGTAATACAATATAAACGAAGGTCCGTCGCTTCTATTATTTTGAGGTCTATAACTCCACGAAAAGGAGATTTCAAGCCCTATTTTTTCAGGCAAGCTGTTAACTGACAATTTTTTCATATCAGACACTAACCTCGCAACTTTTGAAATTTGGCTAGCAAAAGGTGGACACTCCTTTAAGATAAATCATGTTTTTAGAACTAAGTGAATTTTCTGTACTGATCTACACGTTCTTCCGCATTTAACATGTTGACTTTTTTGTGAGCTGGGGAGAAATATTCCCATGATTTCGATTTCCAGAACACAGTGCAGTTCTTTTTCTGATCTTCATGCTCTTCGGTATCTAAAATGTATAACTTGTTGCTGCCTTTTGTCATCTTGCTATGGTTTATCGGGGCATCGCCGTCACAAGGCCCAGGTAAGCTTTAGGGAGTAAGTAATGTGAGCAAGTCGGGATATTTTGATTACAAAGGCAAGAGTGGTCGTAGAACTAAACGTCACGCTTAAGATGTAAGATTATAATTATGTGATCTGTTAACAATGAAACCCTTATAAAGTCGCCAAATATAAAGCTAAGAAAATTGGGAAAATAATTTACTTTGTCAATGCTCTGTATAAATTATTATGTCATTGTTTTTGTTTAATTGTGGACCTTTTTGTATAAGGTTGTTATATACCACTCCTACTACTACTATTACTTCTTCTACTACTACTACTACTACTACTACTACTACTACTACTACTACTACTACTACTACTACTACTACTACTACCTACTACTACTACTACTACTACTACTACTACTACTACTACTACTACTACTACTACTACTGCTGCTGCTGCTGCTGCTGCTACTACTACTACTACTACTACTACTACTACTACTAAACCCCTCAAAAAAAGTTCGGAAACTCAAGTTTCATCGATCATATCTCTCGTATTTTTAAATAAGAATACTCGAAATCGGTGTCAC
>JBAMJV010008953.1:0-42613 GCA_037951105.1 Echinarachnius parma | reverse complement strand
TGCATTTATTTTCATAATGATAATATATGGTTATTATTTATTTAGATCATGTAAATGAAACATAATCATCAAAATACATGATGCTTTAATAACATTAAGATGCTTAGTCTGCCCCAAATTCACACTTTCACCAATTTTTCTGAGCTAATTTGTAACCACTAAAGTTTTACAAGACACTGTGCTATGACGTTAATTTGACCATTTCAAAGAAGAATTTGGATTCTGTATTTAAATATTCAAAAACAGCAAAGATTTAAACCACAACTGGTCATAGAAGTGTGAAAAAAGGGTAAATGTTAACAATATGTAACGTCCGAAACACATACAAGAATCAAATTTGAATTTTTTTTGCAAGTGTCTTGCTCCAATTTTATATCATGTAAATATGTTCTATCATGTATTGATTCCATACAATCAGTTTGAACCAACAACAGTCAAATTTGTTTGCATTACAAAAACTTCAAATTGCAAAATCCAAATTTTAAGGCTATTTTTATGCCTCCGCCAACGAAGTGGCCGGAGGCATTATGTTTTCGGGTTGTCCGTCCGTCCGTCCGTACGTACGTCCCGTTTTCGTTCTCACGATATCTCAAGAACTGGTTGACGGATCAATTTCAAACTTGATGTGAGTGTACATATTGGGGTGACAATGATCTGATTAGATTTTGGGGTTCATGAGGTCAAAGGTCAAGGTCACAGGACTTGATATATGTGCAAAAATGCCTCGTTCTCGCCATATCTCAAGAACCAGTTGACGGATCAATTTCAAACTTGGTATGAGTGTACATATTGGGGTGGCAATGATCTGATTAGATTTTGGGGTTCATGAGGTCAAAGGTCAAGGTCACAGGACTCAATATATGTGCAAAAATGCCTCGTTCTCGCGATATCTCAAGAACCGGTTGACAGATCAATTTCATACTTGGTATGAGTATACTTGCGGGGTGGCAATGATCTGATTAGATTTGGGGGGCATGAGTTCAAAGGTCAAGGTCACATGACTCGATATATATGCGAAAATGGCCCGAGTGGCAAAATTTCAAGAACTGAATGTCATATATCAATCGAACTTGGTACCTGAATGTATCATAAAGAGTAAACGTAGCCATAACATTTTGGGGTCATGAGGTTGAGTTCAAGGTCACAGGACTCATTATACATGCAAAAAAGCTTGTAATGGCAAAATCCCAAGAACCAAATGCAGATTTTAGTCAAACTTGGTACCTGAATGTTTCTTAGTGAGCCAATGTAGCCGTCAAAGGTTTGGGTCATATGGTCAAGGTCACAGGACTCAAAATATATGAGAAATATAAAAAAATATTAATACAGTGCATGTTAATTTGGGCTTGATATTGAAATCGCGTGATTGCGGAGGCATAATTTTCGACTGCGCGCAGTCGAAGATCCATCTAGTTCACTTTAAAATGACCTAAAAACTAAAATTTAAGAAACAGAAGCCCCCAAAATGGCACACATGATGTCAGAAGCCCACTTTAATTATCTGTATTATTTGTAATGCCATTTGGAATAGTAGGATTTTAGTATGGCAATGTGAAAATATATCATATTTTCTTTTAAATACAGGAAATCCTAAATGTTCATAGATATTTTGCAGAATTGGGGATAGATTAAGCCCAGATATTTAGATTTCAAAAAAATATAAGTTGTGTCAATGTTAAAAAAACATGTTTGAAGTTAGTTCACTTAATTTCAATTTTGACCATGTTGGTTGACACATTTGGCATCTTTTAAAAAACCAGTGCCATAAGCTAAACAACACAGCAGAAGAAAAACTTGGAAGCTCTAAGTATTTTTCGTGGAGTTAATATGAATAATATGGAATAAAGGGCGCGCGAATGCCAACACTTTTATGGTATGAGCAAAGCCGTATATGGGTATGAGGCCAGATCAACGTGAATCGTGTGAATAGAGGTATAGGGGTCCTGCCATGTGTAACAGGGGTTTAATTATCTCGAGGCAGCTTCAAATTGCAGGCGTGAGGCCGACCCCAGGCCGACTAATGTGTGTCAAATTTCTTTCTCTAGCTAAAAGACGGCAGACAACAGATATATGACTTTAATACACTTTTACTGGCCTCGTACAAGTGCAAGGTTCGAGCCCTGAATTAGAGATATTTCTGTATGAATAAATGACATTGTTTTTCACAAATATGTCATCTTTATACCCACACGAAGTTTTATCATGGAGAAATCTTTTCTTTAATCTATAAAGACTAATGTAATATAATTTCATCCTATTTTTACACTATTTTCTTGCTATCTGAACATCTCATGAATTGTGATATATATGTTTGTATCAATGCCACATTTGTTGTTATTCTTACCAGATATTATTACATGTTTATTTTCATATAACACGTTAGATAAACAAATTCAAATGATTACCTTGACTTTTATTTTGTTAAATGATAAAGTGATTGATGGTACATGTATGTGTGTATGTGTCTGTGTAGGTACACTTGCATGTGTGTATATGTATCATGTATGTATGTATGTATGTGTGTATGTATGATAATAATAACATAAATACATGAAATCTTAAAAAAATTACTTTAAAAAGATGTATGTAGGTATGTATACGAGTGTGCTTTTTATATTATTTTTTTTTTATTTGGCACTGTTTGTGATGTATGTATTGTTTAACGAGAAAGGGGGTATTGCTTTATTTTGCTCTGAACTCAAACAAAATTACCACTATTTCCAGGTCGTTCTTTATCAGTTCAATTTAACCCTAAAAAGACTTGGGGGGGGGGGGGGGCTGATTTAGCCCCCCCCCCCTCCTCCAATTTCGCGATTACTTCGCAACGCTTAAATATTTTACGGTGCCACTTCACGACTTTTTTCCTTAGTCTTTCGCAACTTTTGATACCAAATTTGCGACAACCGGGTGTACCATTTTAAAGTTACGTGACCTTTTGTAAGTGAGCGTCGGCCCGAAAATCGCTAAATTTTGTGATTTGTGTACAAATCCTATGGAAATTGATTTTTTTCCCTAGAAAAGACAAAATCTTCATTATTTTTCATTCTAATCACAGCAATCATTTAATTTTGGGCTAAAAATGGTTGATAATGGTCAATAATTATTTCCATTGAAAAAACAAAAAACATAAGTCTAAAAAACAAAGAAATACATAAGAAATGCAATTTTCGCATAATTAATTAGCTCTAATTAGCATATTATAATTAGAACAAAAAATTTAACTATGCAATATTGTATGGCTCATGGACATCTATCACCATGCCAAATTTGGAGTTGATTGGAGTTTCGATTGCCGAGAAAACTATAAAAATTACAAAAAAATACAATTTTTGCATAATTAGCTCTAATTAGCATATTCGAATTATTATTATTTTTTTAACTATGCAATATTGTAGACCTTATGGACATCTATCACGATGCCAAATTTGGAGTCGATCAGAGTTTCGGTTGCCGAGATCTTAGGGGGGGGGGGGGGGGCCCTTTTAGCCCCCTCCCCCAGTTTTTTTAAAAATAGCCCAGTCTTTTTAGGGTTAACACTGTCATGTAGAGGCTTGGTAGGTGGAGATAAGTGCAGTCTATTGACCAACTGCCCCTTCATGCAATGGCGTATCTATGATTTGTTCGAGGGGGGGGGGGGGGATTTCATCAACCAAATTTCTTTAATGGGTGGGGTGTTCGTAGACATTTCCGAGACCGATAATTTTAGCTCTGTATGAATTTGTTCAGTGGCCCGATTATACACCCAGTTTACTAAAGCACTTAAACGTTCCGGATCCTGTTTGGCCCTGCACTGACTACATGTATATATACAAATTGCAGCATAGGCCTACTTGTAAAATGTTTGAACATCTAAAACCACACATCTACAAAATGTATCCCTCACCATCAGCTTTTTCCAACACTTGAAATACAGAACGCTGTACTACAGTGAACATATGACTGAATTTCGTTCATAAATATGTTTATGAGAGTAGTTATCATTTAGTACAAATAGTAATGAAATAAATTATTTGTATAGAGTCATATTGCGCTAGCAGAATACACCCCAGTCCGAAGGGAATGACGTTATTCTCTCGTCTCTTCTGAATGGTCGTGTTTTTATGTTTTTTGACATAGTTGGGTTAGATTTTGCTGGATCCTGACCAGCATTAAAACATTTACACGGTTTACACTACCCGATTCATATTTTCGGAAATAAGAATAAATGGCGATTCTAAACATTGGACTTTCATTTGGGCTCAACAATAAAACTATGCGTCAAAATTCGAGTTGTTTTCAAAGTTTTGTCTTTTGTAAGAAAACAATTTTGAACGTGGAACTTGAATTTTATAGAGCTATAATAAATATTTTTAGATATTCAGTAACTTCAGATATTTATTATGATAATTATTGCAAATAACAGTGTTACAAATTTGATAAAATAAAGGGGTTATCGTCAATTGAAAATGTGCCTTTGCGGAGAGTCCTAAGGTATCATTCGGTAGGGCTCAAACAAATAAATTTATGAACCTATAAATATAACACTGATTCCCATTGAAGTAAAATTCATTCGGATCGGCATATCTCGGCCAATACGTAACCTATTCCTTTGATTTTCGGTATCTTCAGTATCTTCAGAATGTTGACCGGACATCGCTGTCATCAGCATCACATCCAGATGTGACCAAGTGTCGGTGTGGTGTGGACGCAAACTAAATAATTGCTTCCATGGAAGATTGGAATTTTTTAGTAGATGGCATATTTTTAGTATAGGCAGAGTATTCCAGTTTTTGATAGTTTGTGGCCCAAAACTATGGAGGTATGCTTGGGTTCTACACTGCAAAGGCGTGAATCTGTTGTCATCTTCTCCTCTTGAACGTGCAGCAGTCGACGTGACATAGGGTTGTCCACATAATCAGTGCACTTTCATTATGTAATTAAACGTCTTATAGAGCGTGCATGCATGCTGCAGCTGGAGAGTCGACAGGGCCGTCTTCTCTGCTCATTGGACATATATTTGGACACTAATGTATTTGTTATGCTTTTTCTGAAAATGAAGTCATAATTTGACAATTCTAAAAAGGTGTTTTTAGGGTCGAGATCCACAAACAGGAATAATGAAAATAGTGACAATGAATTCCGGAATAAACAAACTTTAATTAGCCGACTAGGCAAAACATGTTTAAACAAACACGCATACCGATAATCCAGATCACGATCACGATACCACATCGATCGATCGCGATCAAGCCATTGCTCTGAGCTAGAGCTCGGCCGAGTCCGTCATATGGATGGATATGCGGCCGCGCGCGCGCGCGCGCGCGCCATTCTGCCGCGAGATGGCGCACTTGCACGATGAATCAGCGATCCGCGGGTGAAACCTTGCGATTGTCAGGAATTATTTCCCCTCAAATTGCGTCTTTTGTGTAATCTCATCAATGATTTATTTTAAAACATATCTTTGGATAAAATTCCGTTAAAAACTAAATTTTTAACCATTTTCAGTCATGGAAATTTCAACGCCAGTTTTTATAAATATTTGGTCGGCATATATAGAAAGTTGTGCTTGATTTTCGGTATGGAGACTTACAATAAATTGTGATTTATTGTATCTTTCCGCAATTGTTAAGACTTATTTGTTTTCATCCTAGATTAGTTATTTACTAGTTATTTTTATGCAATGTTTCAGTGTCTAAGCAAATGATTGGTTATAATTTGTATTATATAAGTATACTTTGGGCATAGATATGGTGGATATGGAAGTTTACAGTCCCCATCCCCTACATTTTTAATTAAAATCAACAAGGGGAGGTTACAGAATATTTGTTTTATTTTAGGTGTGTGCTACATGTATGTCGTTGTCTTTGAGTAAATTGTTTTAATCTGTTTTAAGATTATTATACTTTAGTATTTTGGGTTACATGTATTTATGGTCCTTCAAACTACAGGGAAACCCCGTTATAACGAGCTCGTTTATAAAGAGGTACCGTTTATAACGAGGTAAAATCGATATTCCCGACTACCTCATTATAACGGGGTTTCCCTGTATTGATATAATCTAAGTACAAATCGTCGCTGGGCAATTAAAAGGACAAATTGACGGTATCGATAGCAAAAAACGATACTTACTTTTTTGGAAGAAACAACATTTTGACATTTTGGGCAATAATATTTTTTAAATCCCAAATCCAGTAATCTTGTTTAGTGAAACAGTTATGTAGGCTATAAAGCAATCAAGTCGTTTAATTTGGCCTACGCTCAGTTCTTTTTAACGGAGTTATTTACGCATTTCTGAATTTGCCCTTTTTACATGCACGATATCGCGTCGATAATGGGCATGAAAAAGGACAAAATGCGTATTGCCCTTTTACGCGCATTGATAATGCACTGGCAATGCGCGCAACTTGGCGCAATAATGGGCAGCTAAAAGGGCAAATCCCTTTTTGTCCTTCGTATTGCCCATATGATATATATTTTTGATTTTCTCAAAAAGTTGGGCACATATGGGAATTCTAAACATATCATCAGATAGGTTTTAAAGAACTCTATCTGAAAATAAAATAAAAACAAAATCGATATTCGACGATAATATCGGCCATTTTGCCCTTTTTATTGCCCAGCGACGAAATATTATTACAAATATTGTGTATGTCACACATGTACACAACCCAAGTAAAACAGGCAGCAAGCTCTTTTGAATAAAACTCTTTGAATAAAAAAGTGCAGATAATTAGACAAGTTAGTGGAACTATATCAACTCTCACATTATATATTATTTATTGTTATTAATCATTGTCTCTTCCCATTAGATTTGACGGGTTCAAATGACTCGTCTGGTTGTCTGCAATTTAAACAATTTCTATAGTTTGACAATAAACAAAATGGCCAAACATGCAACACTACCAACACAACACTGTCAACACAGCAGCAACACCACCTTTTCAATCACATTTTACATACCTCATGAAAGAACTAAAATTGAAAATGAGATTTGAAAATTGTAATTCACTTTAATAGAATGAGAAACATTGTGTCATCTTTGTTCAACTACCGTTTGGTTTATTTACAATATGAATAGCACCACTTACAGATCCTTGTCTAAAATAATTAAAACCAATATCATAAGCAGTGCTATTTGTAATAATATCATTGATAAATTGACTTATCAAAAGTACAAAATAAGCCTAACTTTTTCACTAACCTTTTTGTGAAGTAACTGGCCTCATTGGGCTTGTAAAACCACACATTATTAAAATTGACTTGCTGAAATAGAAATTAACTTGCCCTGCTTACTTCTAGACAATTGTACTTTATTTTCTCTCATATAGTTGTACAAGAATGTTAGATGATCGGGCAACCAAACTAGACCCATCTTTAAAGTTTATCCCAACATCAAGTTTTACTTGCCCCCAGGCAAACAGTCAAGTACTTTTTCATGATAATGTGAAATGAATTATACAATGATCAATCCTAATTAGCATAATTAAATTTGAAACTTGAGAAATTGGTCAACTATTCCTGGTAATTAGTTTTACTAGTCTCAATATATTAAATTAATGCTTAATTGATTAAAGTCATACCTGTAAAGTGTCCAAATCCACGAAAATTACTTGGGGCTTCCTCGTTTCTCTTCTACCGTGTTGTTTAGCTTATGGTAAAAGAAGAATAAAATAGGGTTTGATTGTTTTCAAATGTCGCTTTAGTATGAAGATAATTATCATTTAAATCTTTTATTTCAATCACGTTGATTAACGCTTTTGATAAAAAGTACAATTGTCCTAGCTGAGAACGTCCGCATGCAGCACCCGTGAGAACATTCCGGAGATTGAACTTTGAGCCGAGCGAGTTCAAATTCCATGAATTCTGTACTACGTGTGTAAACATACACAGGTGCGAATATCTCAAACGGATCATTCATTACTGCGACAAATGTATGGCAGACCATCAGTATTCGGTGATAAAATATGAACTCAATATTCGCTTTTTTCACTAGGTAAACAGTGTTCGTTTTCTTTCAAACTTTCACAAATCTTTCAATTGTATTTTACAATGATATTGATATAGGATTGAAGTCTCAAATGTCATTTTGTGCAATATCTGACACTTTACAGGTATGACTTTAAATAAATAATGAAAATAAAAATATAATGTCCCGTACGTCACGCTAATATTTGAAATGTGCAAATTACATGTCCCCTACTCATTAAATATGCAGATTATGCAAATTCATACACTCAAATCTGAACTTCAGACTTTTAGCTTATAAATGATACCAAATTTTACGTGCTAAAATGAAGATCAATTTTCACCATCAAGGGGTACATTAGCTTGGACCTGCCCATATGTGCTTTTACAGATCAGGTCTATAAAATGCTTAAATTGCCATCAAATCAAAGTGATGAAATGACACAGGAAAACAAACAAAACATGAATATGAAAAAGACTGCATCAAGAATTAACTAAGTGTATATATAAATGTACATAGTGTTTTGTGCCAAAAGTAAATAACATTTGTACTGAAAAACAAAAACGAAAACAAATTAAGTATGAAAAACAATGCATCTCAGGTTTTACTTGCAAAGTTTGTACATGCCTGTATACTGTAATCATAATTTCTTACGCCAAATGTGAATCACTTGTGTTGTGTTTTAGTCAGAAGATGTGCATTTAAACCAATCAGATTCGCACATATAGTCACATGATATGACTTGCAATTAGACGCAACTATACAATTAATTGTGAATGTACTTATTCATCATGCTTGTTTTAGTCTAGTGGAGCCTCTTTATAACGAGGTACCTGATATAGTGACTAGTGAGGTAATTTCACAGGTTCTGGTTCCATGTATTCTATTTTTAAGCCAGGGCTGATACAACACAATATCTGATATAATGAGGTAAATCAAATGGACCAAACATTCTTGTTATAACAAGGTTTCACAGTACATTTTGTATACAACTCAGTTCATGCATGCGTAAGTCTGCTGCATGAACGCATGCATATTAATTACCGAGTTTTAAAGTTACAGATAATACAATATTAATTTATTATAACATGTCAGCATATATTCCAATGCAACCAATGCCATGCAGTTGCCTAGTTCACATATATTATACCAATTCATAAATGTTAATAAATTATATTGCACTGTTATTGCACAGTACCTAAAACTAGAAGTATCAAAAAATGTTTGCTGGTTCTCACCTTACATACTGTATTAGTCATTGTTTTATACCGTTAGTAATGATAGTAAAGTGGCAAGCATTTCTTGTAATGACATCTGTTGACAATTTGTTAGAAAAAAACAACAAAAATGGTCTTTCTATTTATATTATTCATTAACATGGTCTTTATTTTAAATTTATGATGTGCATTTTGGGCAATGCGATCTCTCTTCAATCAGCTGATCATCATCTTTATCTAGAATGTTTACCCAAAATGACACCATTTGTGGCAGCAATCACAACAAATAGAAATGTCTTCAAATATACATCCATCGGAAAGTTTCAAGCACTCATTGTCACAAATGTTACACATGTATACAGATCAACTTTTCTGACGTGCCGACATCTTTCCATTTTCCCCCTCTTCTTGGTGTCAATGTCTTTCTGTTGTGTCTGATAGAACATGTCCGTAAAGATGAAGACAAAATGATGAACATCAAAGAAAAGAGTGATGGAAGACCGAATGGCTCGGTGGATGAAGAGGTTGATGAAGATGAAGTTGAATGACTGAAGTTTAACACCCCATGATGTCAGTAGGCGGACTCTCCCTTCATGTTGATGAAATCAAGGAGTGGTTGACAGTAACTAACCTAAGCGAGCCATAATAAAATAGAATGTTATCCATGAGGTGTCGGCTGCAGAAGTTGTGTTTCAGCCTTGATCGTAGTTAATTGTTGTTCATATTATAAATGTAGAGTGAAGTGGGTCACTACAGATTGAAGTGATGGCTTGATTGACCTTCTTGAATACTTTGATGAGATGACTTGAGAAGAGTCAATTGTCTGTTCTGTTGATGTCTGAAGATCAGCAGATGTTGATGGTGCCTGCGCACTTGCTGCTTCTGTTGTCCATTGTGAAATGAGCTCTGTTATTATTCAAAAAGAGCCGTTACAACTCAAGTGTCAAATTAAATTTAGAGAGAAGCGCTAGCGTTCTAGGTCCTCCTAATACGAGACTGTAATGCGCGGTAATAGTTACCGCGCATATTCATGTGTATCGCAAGCGCCGTTCGCCTTTCGCATCGGAGGACCTAGAACGCTTGCGCCTCGCGCTAGTGTTCTCTAAAAAGTGATGGCCGGAAGTCAATCACTTTTATAAATAATTTGAAAGCAAATTTCACAACAATTAGAGCATTTGAATGGGAATTATTATTATTTCCCATGTTTTTTTAGATGATCTTTCATATGGAATTGAAATCAACCAAATCCGTTACCATTAATTTTTGGGGAGCACTTTGGAAATTACCAATACTCAACGTTACCTTTAACATTGACTTAAATAATTAATTTCAAATTGTGGAATAGGTATTTTTTACATTGGACTTTCTAGAGAATGTTGTGCTGTTCCTAATATCAACTGGCAGTTGGTTCCACTCTTTAGTAAAAGTACGTGGTTCGGAAATAATTCAAAGAAACATTAGTCCTTACATGAGATCGATGGAGGAGGTTTCTTTGACGTGTGTTATAATTATGAATCTGATAAGACTAGTAAGAGGGCCTAGGCTATACCTTGTTACTTCTTCACACCAGACCATGTAGATTATAAATGCTCAAGTTTAGCTGATCAGAGTGTCATATCAAGATTCAGATTGACAAATCTATAATAATTGTTTTTATTATCCAGCTAATTATGACCATGTATTATAACTACTCTTTCTTAGTCTAGAACTGTAGTTAGTAGGCCTATAATTATTAATATTATCAACGTTTTCATCAAGGCCTCTATTAAAGTTTTAGTTTTATATTTGATTAGAATCATTAACTGTCGGTCATTATAGTATTCCATTGTCAATGATGTTTATATTCATACACCTGAGACATTAATTTGGTTAGTTTCTACCCAAAACAAGAGTGTTTAGCAGGCCAGGAACAAGTTGAGTCACCGAGACACCGACGCAAAATACGGGCACACACACATTTGAATAGATGGGACTGGGCGCGGCAGTCCAGATCCCACTCTTAATATTAGCCGACTTAACGTCGTATTATCAGGTGTATTTGTTTAAGGATCGTCATAAAAATACATGATCATAAACTTTGGTTTCTTACCTTACAAATAATACTTGAATACAAGAAAATCTCTGCAAAATATCGGATCCTGTGCCAGATAATAATGTTGATTCGAAGAACATAATCACGTTGACGCCGTTGAAGGTTGTCTTTATTTAACAGTGTGGATCTAGCAAGCCCCGCAAGCATGCACATAACGCAGGCATAAACATTTTTGCAAAATAAATCAAGAAATTAATTCACTAATTTATTTTGGCAGAAAGGTGTATCTTCAGATACACCATTCTACCAACAAAAAATGACAGAATTTGAACGGCGTATCTGCAGATACATCTTTTCTGCATAATATGTTAACGAAATAATTCACTTATTTAATATGGTAAAAGGGTGTATCTGAAGATACACCCTTCTGCCAAAATAATGAAGGAATAATCATGGTGTATCTGCAGATACATCCTTCTACCAAAAAGAGACCAACACGACGGTGTGTCAACTTTTTTGGCAGAAGGGTGTATCTGGATAAAAATGGACCTTACTCTAAATATAAGAAGTTTACACAAATTAAAACTATATTAAAATAATATTTGAACGATAAATTACATTTTAAAACAAACTCCACCAGCATACAACCATTCCTGAGGCTTCTATAGCAAAACGAAATGCTCAAACTTCAAAGTCATTTTTCTCGGTTTTATGTACGCCGATGTATACTCGAGATACACCCTTTTACCATATTAGGGCCGACGTGCGCTCATTGGCTGTAGAACGCAGCGAAAACGCAGCGAACGCAGCGAAAGTTCCTCGTGCACTAAAAGTGCTACGTCGTGTCTGCGTGCTCCCAAATCCGTACTGAGTCGGTACTGAGTCGGTACTCACCACGTACGGATACCCAAATTTTGCCCACGTTTTTGCAAGTAGACAGCACGCACGGGGCACGCACTTGCAAGTACGGCGGGTTGTGACCACCGCTTAACTGACGTCAACAAAATAAGAACGGTATACAGTGGCGGATCTACGGGGGGGGGGGGGGGGGGGTTGCCAAGTGAAAATGTGATGTGCATAGAAAAAGGCCATCATGTGTCCAGACCATCGATATCGATGATCCAGACCCACACAGTATCCGCATCGTCATTGGGTCAACCCCCCCCCCCCCCCTCCCTTAGCA
The DNA here is from genome assembly GCA_037951105.1 of Echinarachnius parma. Classification (NCBI taxonomy): domain Eukaryota; kingdom Metazoa; phylum Echinodermata; class Echinoidea; order Clypeasteroida; family Echinarachniidae; genus Echinarachnius; species Echinarachnius parma. The sequence goes on along the minus strand of JBAMJV010008953.1, from coordinate 30,236 downwards.
AAAAGCTAGATCCGCCCCTGGTATATAGGTACAAAATATCCGTAAAATTAATACAGAATCGTTAGTAGTCTTGTTTGCAGTCGGATTTGGGATTGACGTCAAAAAATACAGAACGACCGACCTTTCAGGCTTGCCTTCAAAATACCCCCGCCCCCAGGCCGGCGCCCCGGCCGCGTTTATTTTTTCCGTAACCCTAACGCGTCGGAATTCGTGAAAGCGCGCTGGAAAGCCAAGACTAGCTCGCGGTGTTGATTTACACGCAAGCCTAGCTATTTTCTCAATAAAATCGTGGCTTCACACACCATGATGACTGTGAGTGTGATAGTTATACGCCTAGATGAATCATAATGTTCCTAGTCTCAATGTCGTGGTCGTAGTCCGCATCGAGATCGGACACTAATTAAATAATGGTCACCCTTGTCCTTGGACTTGTCTTATCTAGTTCGATGTCGCAGAGCCGCAGATTTTGATGCATGATATAGCAGCGGGGGCTAGTGAATAGTCTTGGCTTACCAGCGCGCTTTTACGAGTTTTTGAGGAAAAGCGACGCGTTAGGGTTACGGAAAAAATAAACGCGCCCCGGCCCCGGCCCCGGCCTCGACTCCCCAAGGGTGCAGTACAGGTACGTGGCTCCGATCCATAACGATCGAAATGGATCTTGAAAAAGATGGCAGTGCAATCGGCGAAATCCGCAAATTGAGGAAGAAACTGAGACAGATTGAAAATCTAGAACGACTTGATAGACCTCTCAACTTTGAAGAGGGTCAGAAGGTTAGTTTCACGACTGTAAACGTTGGATTTGTTGAGTGGATCTTAGAAAATGATTAAATTCAAAACTTCCATTGAGTTGCGTAGTATACCAATCACCATAAAAACTACATAGTAATGTGTGCAGTAGCGCTTCAAATTGGTGTCGGGCAACACGCCTCTACCCTTTTTTTAAACCTGGGAGCTGACACATCTACTAAAGTAAATGGTCCAATCAGTTGGACCATTTACACGCAATATATGCTAATACGCTGGAGATAAGCAAACTGCCCATTCGTACACTGTATCGTTCAACAGTTGAATGCTATGTTTTAGGAAATATCGGTAAGGAAAACGGACGGGAAATAATCATTTTTTTCCTACATTTTGTGCCTTGCGGTCTTCAAAACAAAAGAGTCAGTAATTATTATCAAAGTATATGACTTGTGGGTACATAAACGAAAGTTTGTTTGCATTTGCTAGTAAATGGAGGGAAAAATCGGCTGCCAAAAAATGTTTTTGTGAAATTGTGTTGCTGTTGGTGCAGCAGGCGGAAGAGGTTGATCTCCGCACAACGCTATTGTAATGCACCACACCATGACCACATCATGTTGCTGTACAGATCTGCAATGTAACTGTAAATGAACTAATAAACATAACACAAACAGTAAGTCCCCCTTAACAGCCATAATTTTTTTTTAATGTCATTTAAATATTCAGCTTGTTTGTAAGAGGGAACATGCAAAATTGCAATTATGATTTGTGAGTTTTATATTTAAACATTTTATTTTGAAATTTCTCAATGAAGTGCAGTAGTTAATGCCTGATCTAAGTAATGGTATTACTTTTGTGAAGTTTAAATGTGTTCACTTTCTTTCATTTATGCTCAGTGAACCATGAAGTAATTGTTACCTCTAAAGTAGCCAAGAAGACGGAAGGTAGAGACATTTTAACATGTCGTACCTTCCGCCATGACTCAGAATGTACGTTAACAAGTAGATGATTTTAACCACCAAAAAAACTCAAATTACGTTGGAAATATTTTGGCTACTCACCTGAATTTTGACGAAAAGGCCGTTGATAGCATCCTCTGTCATATCGTGCTGTCCTACGGACGTTTACAAAAATTAATTCCTCAAAATTAACACTTTTCCGAGGAAAACGCGGCCAGGTCTGGGGCGTCCAAGATATCCCGTAACATGTTATTGTACATAGGATCGCACATGTAGTAATTGTACTATTATTTAACTGTATTCGCCGTGTACACATTGCATTACATGCGATAGCACGAGTCAGGAAGACTGGTAAACATATCAAATACAAATCTCAGATGTTGGTATCCCGGTGCTGACCAAGATCAATCGGGTGCCGGTGTATTTGATAATATGTTTAACAGTCTTCCTGATCGCGTGTTATGCAATGTGTACACTGCGAATACAGTTAATAGTACAATACTACATGTGCGATCCTATGTACAATAACATGTTACGGGATATCTTGGACGCCCCAGACCTGGCCGTGTTTTCCTCGGAAAAGTGTTAATTTTGAAAAATTTATTTTTGTAAACGTCCATAGGACAGCATATGACAGAGGAAGCTATCAACAGCCTTTTCGTCAAAATTCAGGTGAGTAGCCAAAATATTTCCAACGTAATTTGGGTTTTTTTGGTGGGTTAAAATCATCTACTTGTTAACGTACATTCTGAGTCATGGCGGAAGGTATGACATGTTAAAAAAAAAAGTCCAAAAATGAATGAAAATGTCTCTACCTTCCGTCTTCTTGGCTACTCTAAAGTCTAAATTATAATCTAAAGACACATATAATTAACCTTAGAAGTATTTAACTACAATAGTATACAACTAACAAATGGGCTTCTTGTGATAGTCAATCTATTACCGAGGTGGGCTCAAAATGACTATTATCCGAAGCGTAGCTGAGGGTAATAGTCATTTTGAGCCCACCGGGTAATACTTCTTATTAGATTTAGAATCACAATCAAGAATAGGCTAGTTAGTTGTTTTATATCACTCTTCAATATTGCGGATTGCATTCTTACGCAAAATAAGTGAAATCTCTTCAATATTTTATAAAATCGCTTGTATATATTGACATGAAAATCAATCGACATTGATGAAGCCAGTATGAGCCTCCAGAACCATGGCGCTTAATCTCATTGTTTATTTTGCACATACAATAATAAAGACGCGCTGGCATGTTGCGCATTCAATGGTAAAACGGTCGTATGAGATAATACATACTATAGTACACATCAATACTGCCTGGTGTAGTTTTTCTCAGATTTCCTTCTTTTTCTTTTTGGTGGCGTTGTGTTCTCTAGGTTGCCAGGAAGGGGTCCATCCGATCCCTGATACAAGGCAAACTCAGCCTCATCCCAGAAGAAATCTCCATCACACCGGAAACATCGAGTGCTACACCAGAACACTCTGAATTCCTTGCAGACACGCCGACTCAGTCCCCATCAAAACAGACAACATCTCCAACTAAGCAGGCATCGGCAGTGACAGATGCACACAGGGTGGAGGAGGAAAGTGGCTTTCGGGAGAGGATGAAAAGATCTCACGAACAGTCACAGAATAATGATGAAGATCATGCTTTGACAGAAAGTACCAGTACTGAAGATAACAAGGGAGAAATCGGTACAAAACGTCCGAGAGAAGAGACGGATGCGTCGAGAACTGGTGGAAGTGGGAGTGGAGATGCAATGTCAGCCACGAAGCAGGCTCTGACCAAGACTCAGAAGCAAGGTACATTACCCATGTAGTGATACCCTTCAAGGATGATGGCCCAGTCACATATTCTTGGTTTAGTAGTCCTACATTTGAGCAAGAAGAAAACAAGTTATATGAAGTATACAAGGAGAAAGAACATAAATTTCTCTACTTTCTTAGCCCTATTTTTTAACTGAACCTGCTTTCATTGTTTTCTAATGATTTGTATTATTGCATAGATCCTTAAAATCGCAGCACATTGTCATATTTTCAAAACAGATTTTGGCATTCAAATTGGCAACTTCCCAACAAAGTTACTTAATACCTGTCTAAATTTTAATAACTGAATATTTTCCACCTATTTTGAAGTCATTAAAAGGCAGGAAAAATTTAGGAGGTGCTAATTTGTTGAGAGAATGATCAATTTTGCCTCGTCCATGTTCAGGGTTTAAAAAATGCCGGAATTCTATTTTATTTAACTAGTGTTACAAAAATTGCCTGCTGTTTTTGAGGTGATGTGGATTTTATGAATGAAATCTCTTTTATATCATCAACCTTACCAAAAAGTCAGATCTGAGTAATTTGTAGAGATCTGAACCCTGTTGCAGAAAGAGATGCAATCGATTGTAATGTTGAAATTAATTGCAAGTCAACAAATATGCTCATCAGATGTGCGCATTTAGTCACATGATCTGACTTGCAATTGCAACTTTACAATCCATTGCATCTCTTTCTGCCACGGGGCCAAGGTTAAACGATCATGAAGTAAGCATGCTGTTTTGTTTTGCTCTTCACCTTTGAAGAAATGAATGAAGGTTGTTCTGTATCCTAAGGAGTGAAACTGAACTTCCCTCCTACCTTAAATCTGCTTCATCAGTGAATGTTTCTAAAAAGCACCTTAAAGCACACCTATTTCTTAGTTGATTTGTATTTTTGTATTTAGATTTTGTTTGTATAAATACTGTTTTATGATGTGTTATTATATTGCAAATTATTATAAATGCTGTGATACTAGTTTACTATGAATAGGGTACTTAAATGTACATACAAAATAATAATATCCTACTTTATATTTTCAGAAAAGAAGGGAGCTCAGCGTGGTAAATCTGAGGCTGTTTTGTTTCCTTTTATATTTTCAGAAAAGGTGTCTTAAATCTGAGATGTTTTTGTATCCTTTATAAATATTTTCAGAAAAGGTGACTCAGAAGGGAGCTCAGCGGGGTAAATCTGAGGTGGAGAGGAAGAGAGAGGAGTGGAGGAAAGTGAAGTTCCAGGTCCAGGACTTGGAAGGCCACAACGACCTCGTCAGCTGTGTGGACTGCAAGGATAATATCATCATTTCTGGCAGGTAACCTACTCTGCTTATTGACAATAAGCCATTTTAGCATTTGTTTATTTATTTTTAAGTGTGTCTATTCATTCATTCATTCATTGATTATTTTGGGAGTGTCGTATTATATGGGTTCAGGCCACTGATACAGGCATTGCCATACGGTTGTGTGTAACAGGCTTTGCATAGTACTCTGTCTTTGTACTCTATGCTACAAGGAAATTGTGTTTGGCATGTAAATGACCGTTGACATTGTCTAGTGGTTCAGGCCAGCATCTTACAATGAGAAAGTTACGGGTTCAATTCCCAATTGCTACATTTTTGTTTTGGGCCACCTGGTTCCAGGTTTGCAGAGCTTGCCCTTAGTATTGGGGGCCTGGGTGCCAATGCCATTGGCCTCCAGAAAGTTAATGTGGCTACTAGACAATCTTGTATTGGCCACCAACAAATTAGGATCTACAACGCTATTGTGGGAGTCTATCTGATGTGTTGTTTTGGCCACCTGAAATAAGTTTCGATAAGTTTCTATTCTTCTTGCCAAATCAGCTGGTAGTGAGAAACGAGGAATACAAATTAAATATCTAGCCTTGTAAATTGTGTATTATTTCTTTTCAGCCGAGATACAACCGTAAGGGCTTGGAATCGTAGCACGTGTGATGAGCTGTGCAGCCTAGGAGGTCACAGCGGCGGGGTCACGGCAGTATGTCTACTCTCTGCAGATGAGAACAGGTCACTAGGTATGTCTCATTTCATTGCAATTGTTTAAATTCCAAATCATTTAAAAGACAACAGCATAAAAGATGAGACACAGTAACATACACACACCACAGGAAAGGTGTATGCCCTCATGTTATAACAAACATAAGATGCTCAATGAATAGAGCAGTATTTTTCTAATTATTTAGGCTATATTTTGTTTTTCATCAAAACATGAAAGTGATGCATTCAATACATAAAACACCATTAACAGGTAACAATGGATATGATGTATTGTTATACAGTGAAACCTGCTGCCTGTCTTTTCATGTTTTTAACCCGTTCAGGACTGATGCAAGCACCGTACTTGAACATGGAATTATTTACATAAAACAGGTAGAGAGAAGGTGGGAACAGGTACAGGCTCGGGTGAACAGGTCTGAACAGTAGGGGTACATCCAACGTTGGAAAGGGTAACACAGGAGCAGGCTAGAGTAGACAGGATAATAATTGTATTAAGTCATAGAGGCTGGGGCTACTTTAACCCCTGCAGTCCATACGCCATGACAATATGATTGACACAAGACTACAAAGTAGACAGAATAATAATTGTATTGTTTTGTTTTTGTTGATTGTGCCCTAGCTCCCCACTACGACCTGGAACCAAGCGCATGTCATTTGGCTCTGAGCTCCTCCATAGACTGCAGTGTAAGACTGTGGGACCTAGACTCCTCCCAGGAGTTACGTTCAATCTACACATTTAACCCTGTGATGGCCATGGCATACCTGAGCAATGAGCAGTGTGTAGTGACTGGATCAGGCAAGTCTACACTAAATATTAATAAATGTTTTTTTGTTTAAATCATGTAAACATCTCTTGTCATGTTGACGCCCATTTCATTTTATGTGTTTAATGGATCATTGTTAACTTCTCTTACAGTCTAACTGAATGGTCAAATAATTCGATATTGCAATAATTTGTTTTCTTTTGTTGCGTATATAAATAATGTTGGTATTTTTGCGGACTTTCTCTTACAGTCTAACTGAATGGTCAAATAATTTGATATTGCAATAATTTGTTTTCTTTTGTTGCGTATATAAATAATGTTGGTATTTTTGTCAGGACTTCAACTACCTAGGTTAACCACAAGATGCTTAACCCTTGGCTTACGGGAACCGGGTGGGTTATGTACAAAGTCTATGGGGATTTCAGAATCTCGAAGGGAACAGGTTAATTCATATTTCAGTCGGTGCAAAAAATATACATACGACCATGTTTGGGAATTGGTCTCATCTTGTGCTATTCCGTATAACTTGAGTCGTAGGTTTAAAATATTTGCTAATCGTTTATCGTCTTGTGTGATTTCTTGCATTTAGATGGAGGCAAAGTAGAGTTGTGGGATATGACAACAGGAGAGATTGGCTTCTCTTCATTGACCCATACAGACAGTGTGTCGTGCATCAAGGTGAGATTAATAGTTCCGGATTCGTGATTATATGAAATACTCTGTAAGTCAGTGTAGCCGAGCTTTCTAATCTAGCAGGTCCTTCGTCTAGGCAAAGAAATGTACTATACTGTGACAAGGAATTATATACATAAAACAGGTAGAGAGAAGGTGGGAACTGGAACAGGCATACAATACTAAATACATGTTCATAAGTACCACAGTGAATAACGGTTCTCCTGCTTGTACCAGAGTTACCAGATACCAACGGATTAAAACCACTAAAGGTATGTACAAATTATAGAACATTGTAGATCATCTTATCTAGGAATGTATGTCATGACCTCATCTATGCAAAAACCTCTTCTGTCATTGCATTCTGTCAATTTAAGTCAAAGGTCAAATGTCATGACCTTGTCAGCAGATGGGGCCATCATCCTTTGGAAAGTGAGGGAGCAGTCTTTACACATGTAGATCTTTTGAATCTTCAACAAAAAAGAAAAGTATTTGGTACAAATTCTGCCCAACTTTGTTCTCCTATTACTTTGTAGGTCAAAGGTCAACAGGTTGTGACATCATCTGCAGATGGGGTCATCAAACTTTGGGAGGTGAGGGAGAGGTCGCTGTGTGTCATCTTCGAATCAGAGAACATCCGTAGCCAATCAGGCGTTCTGGTCCAGCGGCCCATCGTCTCCCTTGGGATGGGTGATGACGTCATCTACTACGGGGACGACGGGACAAACGTGAAGATCCTAGACTGGAGGACAGGTGAGAAAATAAACGTTTTTACATAACCTTGTAACACATCCAGATAATGATTAAAAATAACAATGGTTATATAGGACAGAGTGTTTTGGAATAAAATTGCACAATTAGTTAGCTCTAATTTGCATATTGTAGTGATAAATTTAAGTGTGAAAACAATACATGTTTGTAGAAAAAATTAAAAACATAATTTAATTTATCAAAATGCATTTTCTTTTTGACCATGTGTTGCAGGTGTTGTTAGAAAGATACGGAATCACCTTGGGGACTTTGGGAGTACGGATGCCATGTATCTAGGAGATGACATCTACATGTTCTCTGCCTATGACCTGGACAATGGAGTGGGATCAATCAATTGTGAGTCAACCACTCATTCAATGTCATCACTGCATTGCATTCAATCAACCTTTTCAAGGATACTTGTAGTTGCATTCGCCATAGACCCCGGCCCAAGTACATGGTTTGAACTAGGGATCTCATAATCGCTCTATTTTGCCACACCACGTCCACGTGCATTCCAATCGTGAGGTCCCGAGTACGAACCCAAGGTAGTCCCATCGCGATTTTCCTTCAGCAAGAAATTTATCCACATTTGCTGCTCTCGACCCAGGTGTAGAAATGGGTACCCTGAAGGATGGAAAGGAGCACTGCATGCACCTACAAGGTTGCCTGGCTGGAATGCTCCCCAGGAAGTGGACAATGTGCACTTTGTGTGCTGGATTGAGTGCAGTATGTATCCGATGACCAGGGTAATAATGGTGATGCGCCACGAGCGTCAAAAAACAGAATGTGCGCTATATAAGTACCCACCATTATTATTATTATTATTATTACATAACACTGAGTCAGTGTGTATTTTGCACCGTGCGCACAGTATTCAAAGATGGCACCAGGCCTCAGGGGCTTGTTTACTGAAAAGGTTTTAGCTATGTACGTTGTCTTATCTTATCTGTCGCGGAGCTACAGTGCGTTTTGCACAAATAGTCGATAGCCGTTCGACATTCAAAAGCTTTGTTTAGGGTCTGAACACGGAGATATGCACCCTAGCTCTGGAAAATGTATACATAGTCACAGCTAACAACAGTCAAAGCTAAGACCCTTTCATGAAACAAACACCTGTCTTACAAATCCAAACCACCTTTAAAGGGATCTAGTAACTTTGCAAAAGGTGATGAGTGGTTGATATGTTATATATTATTGTTATCTGATATGTCAACTAGGTGTTGTGTGAAAATTTCAAGTTAAATGGACTTTATATGTACACGGTTCTGAGTCTTCTGACGATCCGTTGGATAATTTGACATCGGAACACTTCAATCGTAAATATCTTTTTAATGAAAGGGAAATTTGAAAAACCGAAACCTGTCCCATGCTTTTTTTGTTAATAAGAATACAACAAGGTATGAGGGAACCGCTAGAATTTCAATTGGATTTTGAGGATTTAGACAATGTTACGAAGTCCCTTTAATGTTCTATTTGTTCTGTGTGTCTTTCTCCAGTCTTTTCTACTTCTACCAACCAGTACATAGGGACAGCCTGTGATGAGGAGACGAGTAGAATAGAAGCCATCTGTGCGGCCGATCGTTGCAACTCAGCACAGTGCTTTGTCACTGCAGGCAGGGAGTTGAGGTTATGGCGGAGCGTTGCAAGAAACCAACAGAGGTATGGATGTATGGGACTAGGAGAAAGAAATGCAAGATCAGACATGCTCACTATTGCCCATTGCCAAATTACTACTAGATTTAGCAAAACACTTGCTTTAAGAAAGCACCAACTTCTTGTAATACTTCTTGAAATACAAGCATACTTTGTTAAAGAATATTCTTTATCCTTTAACCCTAAAAGGGCCACCCCCCTAAGATCTCGGCAACCGAAACTCCAATCGACTCCAAATTTGGCATCGTGATAGATGTCCATAAGATCTACAATATTGCGTAGTTAAACAAAATAATTAATTAGAATATGCTAATTAGAGCTAATTAATTATGCAAAAATGGTATTTTGTTGTAGTTTTTGTAGTTTTCTCGGCAATCGAAACTCCAATCGACTCCAAATTTGGCATGGTGATAGATGTCCATGAGCCATACAATATTGCATAGTTAATTTGTTTGTTTTAATTATAATATGCTAATTAGAGCTAATTAATTATGCAAAAATTACATTTTTTTCGTATTTTTTGCATTTTAAAAATATTTGTTATATATTTTTTCGATGGAATAAAATAGTAACCATGATTCAAGCATTTGTAGCCCCAAATTAAATAATTGCAGTGATCAGAATGAAAAATAATGAAGATTTTGTCTATTCTAGGAAAAAGTAAATTTCCATAGGATTTGTACACAAATCACCAAATTTAGCGATTTTCGGGCCGACGCTCACTTACAAAAGGTCACGTAACTTTAGAACGGTACACCCGGTTGTCGCAAATTTGGTATCAAAAGTTGCGCAAGACTCTAAGGAAAAAAGTCGTGAAGTGGCACCGTAAAAAATGTAAGCGTTGCGAAGTAATCGCGAAAATAGAGGAGGGGGGGCTAAATCAGCCCCCCCCCCCCCCAGTCTTTTTAGGGTTAAAGCATTGTGTGATTTTATTCATACTGTATGTCTTACTGATCAAGTAGCACTAATCGTTAACCCTTTCCTTACATGATAATTAACAAAAAAAATTAATCAATGTCAATTTGTTTTAATTTAACCTGTTCAGGACAACCTGATTTTACTACAACATGTATTCTCCATAGACCTAAGCAATAATATTTGTTTGGACTAGTCCTGTATGGGTTAAAATTGTTTACTTTAATATGAAGAAGAAAATGACGGCCTAACAAATTAATTAGGTACAATTTTCCAAAGATTAACGCAAATAACTAAACACATTATTTGTTTTCTTTGGTCATGTAGTTCAACGGACCTTGTCACACCAACATTTGACCCAACATTTACACTGCCGGCGGAAGATTCTGACGACGATTCTGAAGACGACTCCGATACCGATGAAGGGGATGACGTCTTCGCAGCAGGGGTCGGCCGAGGCTCGCACAGGAGATCGAGACGAAGAGGGAGCAGCTCCTCAGAACCCCAACAATCCTCCTGGATCTCTTGGTGCACACTTGTCTGAGTGCCATGTTCAACCCAACACTTGTGTGAACATATACCTCTTATCTGAGTGACATGTTCAACTCAACACACATTCTGATAGCATGAGAACAATTGATTTGTTCTTCAACACACAGAATAGATCAGTGTAGAGTGATACAGACTTTCTCCCAAGCTGAACTTTTGCGCTGTTCAAATCGTTGTGCAGACAAATGGGGAATTATAAACTTGATTGGCTCAAATGGATTCTTTCAATTTAATGTGTCACTCGGGTTATTAAAGCAGAATGCACAGTTGGATCAGGTCAGTGTGCATTTCCTTTAATACCGTACGACTCTGATTTTAAGAGCCAGATTCCAGTTGGGAGCCAACTTGCCATGGCGAATCAGACCGGACTGACTTGAAACCAGCCATAAGGCGTACTAAATGTGATCAGCTATAGCACAACCCTGCACTAGTCGGTAGTTCATGTTTTGAAGAAATTGGCATTTTAAGTTCACATAATATGTGTAAAAGACCTATGATTGTAAAATTGAAACAATCATCTCTTCGCCAATTATTGACCAATTTGTTAGAAGAAAGCATCAAATGAAAGCTTGTGATGAGGCCTTTCTAATGGTATGAAAATCTACATTTTGACTTTTACCGACAAGTGCAGGGTTTTGCTATAGGCGGTCACAAATAGTATAGAGTGGTACACTCCTCCCGGGTCCCAATTTCTAAACCTGACTAGAGAGCAGCAATACTCTTGCAGAAGGACAAACACAACAGGCATACAGTGGATTTGAACTGAGGATCCGATTTTTGGAAAGTGCACACCTTTCTTACCAAACTTGCCACACTAGATTCACATGGTATCAGTTTATGGTATGTAAACAAAGAAATCTGTGTTGATATGATCCCGTCTGAAATTAAATTGTGAAGTAATGTGCCAAAGATATAGTTTGGCTTCCACAGGGTACCAAGAAAGAAATGAAATCTCTAAAATGAACTAATGTATGTTTCAATTATAAATAGGGAAACAAACTAGAAATGTAATAAATGAAAAGGAGCAAAGAAAATAGGGTGTTCCTGGAGGAGCCCTATTTGCTTTGCTCATTTTCGTGTAATGTATACAATCAGTACCATTATGAAATATGGCTTTGAAGTATTCTATTGAATCAGTATTAATGATATGGCATGGTTGACATTAGACATGACATGATTTAGATAAGACATTTGCTCCAGATAATTGCGTAGAAGGGTTGTGTCCATGCAATAGTTCAATGCGTAGAAACACTGATTACACTAGGTATAACTGAAATATATTAGTATAATTGTTAAAGTGAAAGATTTGGTTAGGGTTTGGTTTAGGTTTAGGAAAAGGGTAAGGGTTAGAAACTGTTCAATGCTTCGAAGCCCTGTATTAAGCACTTTATCAATATAATATATTATTATAATTGTTCAAGTGACAGATTTGGTTAGGGTCTGGATAAGGATGAGAGTTAGAAATCTTCATTAGTTAATGGAAAATAAACAGAGGAGCAGTTTTCACCTGAGAAAATGTGATGGATCCATGATTTATTATTGTAATGTATTAATGGTAAAAGTATTAAAAGTATTCCATCAATCATTGAGGTACTATATTGAAATATATGATATATTAACTATGATAACATGATGCATAATTGCCATATACTTCATCATAGCGACAATCTCGGCAAATACAATTGGATATGCACCTTGAATGCACCTTGCATAATTAGTTGTTGCTATGCTAGGCAAACCATTAGGTTGCCAGGAACAACATTTGTTAATAGAATATGCATACAATCTGTTTTTAGCAAACTAGTCTATTTTCTGATTATTATTAAACTTTCAAGGTGTTTTAGCGAGTGTATAGAGATGATCCAACTTCCATGTTTGAAAGGCTTTTGTGATGAAAGCAGTTATAAATGAAATAGTGTTTTTGTTGGGGTTTTTTTTGCATAGTAATCTGCTTGTGGTTTTGATTTTATCCTGCTATAATTAGATCATATCAGCGTGGGGCATTATTTGGACACGTGAAAGACACTTGCCAAAAAGAGAGTTCCACCCTTCATGTTGTTTGCAAAAATATAATGATGATTAGGACGAAGCATCTTTAAAACTTTGGGCAAAATTGGTCGAAAAATAAGAAAGTTTTTGTCCTTTTGAACATTATAAATGATAAGGCATTTCTTTCATGCTTGACGCTTACCATGAAACCGTTTATAAGCTACTGCTACTGTCTTGCACATCTAATTTTACACAAAAAAAAATTTGTTTAGAGAAGTCACTTTCAGGACATACTATGGAAAGCGAGTAAATGTGTGTTTTCATAGACACCCTGGAGTAATAATAAATGGGTACCTGGTCAGGTGTTAATTGGCCTTGGCGCCATCATATGACTGCTCTTCGCTAGTATGCTCTCCGGGGAGTTGAGATGGTGCGCAAGATAACTGTGTGGGTATGAACTGGACCAGTAACAACTAGGGAAATAATAGAAGAGCGTGGGGATGTGCATTTGCAATGTGTACATTCCATGTACACGACTTGTGAGGGGTTGTATTGGTTGGAAAGGCAGCAGAAGTAAATAATTGAACAAAATTGGAGAAAAAAAAATGTCCTGTCTACCCATGAAGTTGAAAGGGTCATAGCTTTATGATTTGATTATAGATTTAGCTCAAATTGTTTCTGAATTTACCTCCTATTCATATTATTCAAGTGCAAGTTGCATCAGGATGGATTTCCCTCTATAAATGTTCCATTTTTTGTTATTTGCCCAAACAGTTCATTTTAGTACGCAAAAGATGCCATGCAATACATACAATGTATGTATGTATGATTGTTGTTTGTTTTTTAATTAAAAGTACATGTATAGATTTAACAATAGAACAGAGTATATAGTAAAACTGAGCTTCCGAATGGAACAAAATTGTCTGTGTTGTCTTTATTGTAAGGCTCTCAATAGACCGCTTCTGTAATGTATGCAAATAATATGCGTATGACGTCAGACTCCCCGTTGGCAAGCTTAACAATAGTATCTAGGTCCGGCATGCTCCGGCAAACTTGGCTTGCCGGACCTAGTTACTATTGTTAAGCTAGCCAACGTCTTACGTCATACGCATATTATTTGCATACATTACAGAAGCGGTCTATTGATTGATTGATTGATTGATTGATTGATTTATTTATTTTTCACTTATTTGTCGGTCGAGTGAGTGAGTGACTGATTGTGGGAGTGTTGGTAACTAAATTTTGTTATGTTATGAATGTGGTTGTATACGATTACTTTACTTTATTTACTGTTTACTTTTCACAAGCACTAATGTCAACAGCACACATAAGATTCTGCCCCTCCATTACCCTACATCGACACCCCTCCCCCTTTTTCCCCCAAGACATCATGTGATTAGTTACAGAGAGATTCACGACTTCAAGATATAATTATGTATAGTCATTAGTTTTTAATATACAAAATTTCACTTAACTATCAAACATGTAAGTCTCGAGTCATTCATCTCATTTGTGTACATTCAATAATTTAACCCAATCAGGACTGACTGATTTTACTACAACATGTATTCTCCATAGACCTAAAGCCCTAATATTTTTGGGACCAGTCCTGAACGGGTTAAGATGAAACATGTTCATTATAATATAAGTACATGAGCTCATTAGAACATAAGAATCAGGAGCTCATATATGCTTTAAAACCTTAATGACAACATAATTGCTCTAATACATGTCTATGACCAGAAATGTTATTCTTTTCAAAGGTATGAAATAAATATATCTGAATATTAAAAAGAAATCAAATAATTGATGTGTGTAATATAACGTAGCTAGTAATACAGAGAAATCTCTGTATGGAGACCACCTAAAGCAAAGTGGCCTGTTGACTGTCAACTGTCATCCCTTCAAGACCTGTTCAATAATAGTCCTTTCCTCTGCAGGGGATCACTTTTGGTGGCCACTAGAGGCAGTTGGCAACTAAGACAGCCTAGACAGGTAGTAACAGAGTGTCCTCTACCCCTCCATTAGACAGCCATTAATTGCATTGTGGCTTTGATCTCAAATGCTTCCTACGAGTGGGATATGTACAAAGCCTATGGGGAGTTTAGAATCTTGAAGGGAACATGTTAACCCCTTTGCCTACTGGAACATGTTAACCCCTTGCCTACTGGAACCTGGTGGAATATGTACAAACTCTATGGGGAGTTAACAAATTCCCTTCAATATTCTGACGTTCCAGTAGACTTGTTACATAGCCCACCAGGTTCTGGAGGAAAGTGGTTAAGATCTCAAAGGAACGATTTATGTGATACATATAGAGAGTTCATACAACTAAAGCACAGTCAAACCTGTGTATAGTGACCACCAAAGGTAAGTAAGAAAAAGTGGCTACTATAGACAGGTTTCAGTACATTGTTTTTCTCTGCTTAGGATCACTTTGGGTGGCCACTATAGGCAGGTTGGCTGATATAGACAGGTGGCTGCTAAGACAGGTTTGACAGTATCTCATAAGAAGGCAATTCTGCTGATCAAAGCTCAATACATGTTTATCCCTTGGTTGATTTCATCTGCTCCCTTTGAGAATCTGAAGTTCCCAGACTATGTACATAGCCCAGTAGGCATGGGTTAACCTTCATATAAGGTAACTAAGACTTGATATAACATGGTTATTACCACAGTCCTTGTTAGAGCAAGGTTTCACTCTAAAAGTAGCCATGTTTCATTCCAAACATTGAAATTGTGTGCAATACATTTCATCACAAAGAAAAATTAACAAATCATTGAACATTTCATGCAGAAGTATGGTTGCTATATGAACATTATATTTCCAAAACATAAACCATGACATCACATGTCTGCAGACTCAATACGTATTCATTTCAAGAACAGATACAAGACTCTGTAACATAACAGACTCTAAAGCATTGAGGATTTAATTTGGTTTATAAAATGGGTAGAAGAATCCCTGCATTCTGATTGGTCAATTAGTATGTAAAAGTTTTTACTGATGCATTTTACTTATGCATTGTACTGATGCATGGCTCACTTCAGTTTGATTTTGGCATTTTTTGCGCCATTTTATAAAACAAATGCTGCACAGGCATATTTCGTAGATCTGTAAAAATTGTCTGCACTCTTTTAACTTTGGAAATGGTCTAAAACCCACTCGCTGCGCTCGTGGGTTTAAACCATTCCAAAGTTAAACTCGTGCATCAAATTCTTACCGATCCACTCAAGCCAGTGCATCATTTGTATAATGACACACGTTCTCCATAGAATATAAAGTATAGTGGCTATATGAACATTTTATTTCCCAAACATAAACACTCACATGACTTGTGTCAAGACTCAATACTGGTTACTTTCAAGAACAGATAAAAGACTCAAACATATAAGACTCTAATGCATGAAGCATTTCATTTTGGTATGACACACATTCTCCATAGACCTAAGCCAGAGTATTGTCAGGAGTTTTCATAAAGTTTCATAAAGTTGGTATTTAAACATAAAGCTTTGCCTAAGAATTTAGCAACTGCCAATACATGCATACGCTGCCGCATGGTCACTTCCCAATTTTTAATCTTAACAGTTAGGAACCAGTTAGATGATAATTAGTTAGATGATAATTGGTCTCTAGGTCATAAGGCATTGCTTGAAGCACAGGCCCACTGGCCTGGGGCCACTACAAATTATCTTTGGCCCACCACATTGCATTGATACTCCATTCTACTGGCCTGAATGGGCAACCAAATCATTGTTCCAGTTTCTCTTTGTTTGGGCCACCAGATTGAGGTATCAGGCCACTCAAATTTGAAAAAGATCTTTTACTTGCCCCACTGGGCTACAGAAAAAACAGTTAATTTCTAGCATTGCATTAGGAAAAGAAAATTCATAAATGTGATTGCATAAACTGGTCTCCTGATTAATTTCTGACTTCAGCAATAATAAAACATGATTTTGTTTAGAACCATTAACTGTTACACTTAACTTAAAAATACTAAACACATATTTGCTTGATGCATGAAACCATGTACCAATCTGTGCTATATGCAGGTGATATTCAGTGCAGCAACATTGTGGACCATATGAAACAGTATGAGCATGACATAATATCTATTCTAGCCTCAGCCCAGCCCAACAAACATCTACAAATTAGTACAGCCAAACCTATCTATGTATAGTGACCATGAAACGTAGCCTGTAAAAACAGATTCAATAACATCGTTTTCTCTGCATGGGATCACATTTAGTGGCCACTATATAAGCAGATTGACAAACAGGTGGCCGTTAATACAGGTTTGACTATGTTTAAATATTGTTTTTTTTTAAGAAGAACAAATGTGTTGATATCACACTTGCATGAGGGGGGGGGGGGGGGGGTAATTTCAGTCATTTTGATTATTTCCAGTCTAACAATCATACATTCAATTTTCTGATATGTTGACCTATTTTGCTCAATCTTTCTATTAGTAAATTTTGCTCCTATTCAGTTTCGTTCTACAAAAGTAACATTTTGACAGGGTGTCACTTAAACATTTCAGGACTGTTTCATGTAAAGTCTGCCAACAAAAGGTACCACAAACTTGTATTATCCACTCGTATTCAAGCTAATCCCAAGGTACAATGATTAAATTAATGTGATGAATCATTCTGGAATATTAAACTTGCTTATCAAAAAGATTCCATTGATAACATTCTAATGCAAAAAACAAACAGTCATAGTAAGTGTTCTAAATCAATCTAAAAAGTGTAGTTATTGAAACTATCACAGGTAACCTGACTTTTTGTATGCATTTTGAGAATGCTTGAAACTGACTTCAACTGTTATGATGATTGCAAAAAAAAAAAAAAAGACCAAGTAATCTTGGGAATAAGAGATATTCTATGTACAAAGCAAATGACGAGATGCTCATGAATGTCAAAGATGGCGATGAATTTCGCATGAAATTCCAGTCTCTTCATGAAGTTCAAACGGTCGTAGCTCTCTGAATTTCTTGCCGATTGCTCTCAAATATTGACGGATTGCTCCTCATATTCATCTACTACCATTGCCAAAATGGTTGTTTTTAGGAAGGAATTCTACATTCTTGCTACAGTCTCCATGACCATCTGAAATAATCGACTCGCTCAACATAATCCACACATGTATTGAGTGCATGTAGATAACCAATAACAACAGTCCATAGATTTTAGTCTCAGCATGCCAGAGTATCACAGCCCTATGGACATCATGTGTAGTGTGTGGTCCCAACAGACTCCATTGATGCTGCGAGTGTGAACATCTTGACAGTGAAACAGTTCATGGCTGTAGACGCAAGCTGGCTCAACCACGGCCGAACTCAGTTGGACTTGGTCCAGAACTTACCGCTCCCTCGTAATCTGTTGGGAGGAAACCAACAAATTAGGAGTAAATTTAAGGTACAGTGGCATAGCTATAGACGGGCACAGGGGGTAAGTGCTACCCCGGCCCTCCCCCCCCCCCCCCCCCCCCCCCCAAAAAAAAAAAAAAATAATAATAATAATAGTAATAATAATTAATAATAATATTAATAATAATAACTTATTTCGACGTATCACCTCGGCAACCCACATAAATCCAAGATGGCCGCCTTTGGCATTGTAAAGGAAAACTGCAATGTAAAGGAAAACTGCAATTTAACAGCATTTATTTTGTAAACTATGTACTTTTTTGACTTTCTATTATTGGAATTAGCAACTAGAATATTGTTATTACAATGTAGCTTGTTGCTTACAGTAAAACAATTACATCTGTATAAAATAATTGGTGTTAAAGTGGCACATAGCAGTTTTCTTTCAAAATGCCAAAGACGGCCATCTTGGATTTATGTGGGTTGCCGAGGTAATACGTCGAAATAAGTATCATAAATGGATTCGTTGCCCCCTAAAACCATGGAAAAGTGATATTTCTCGTTGATTTTGCTTTCTGGGTTCACAAAACCCACGATTTCTGGGAATATGCAAATTAGGTGAATAATCAAATTAAGCTAATTATAGGCATTGTCAGAGGTTGCCAAGGTGGCAACCAAGCTGAAGTATCTTTAATATACATTGAGAGCATGATTTAATCCATATGACCTGTAAATAATACTTATTAGAGGATTTAGCTACTGTAAATCAATAATATTCATAAATATGCAAATTAGGGGAAGCCATCTTGGATTTTAGGGCGTTGCCCATACGGCACATGAAAATGTCAATGAGCACTGGAAATGGATTCCTTGCCCCAAATTACCCTGTCATGATTGTTTTGATTACTACTGTACTATTCCTAGATGGAAAATGACCCCTGACCTTATTTCAGAAATATGCAAATTAGCTAATTATCTTTAAAATCGCCAAAATGCACCCTGGGACCAAAAATAAAAAATGGAAACATCATTTTTTCTCATCAGTGATGTATTTAGACAATATTAAATACTGTTTCCAAGTTTATATTTGAAAAAATTACTGTTTTACATGAGTCGATATACTAATATGAAGGATAAATACAAAAGATGTGCCCTCCTTCCACAATAATGTGTGTACCCGCCCCTCCCCCCCCCCCCCCCCCCCAATCTGACCATGCTTCTCCACTGTCTGGTACCCTATAATAATGCAGATAAATAAATAATATTAATAATTTCACAAACATAATGTGAAATATATGAAGGATAAATACAAAAAATGTGCCCTCCTTCCACAATAATGTGTGTACTAATAATATATCTACTGCCGGTGGACTGGAATGAAAGGTTGCTGTGAGGCCTCCTAAGAGACAGGAACCGTTTATCATGGCTCCCTTAAGCCCTCCGCACACAGAGCAGATTCGACCCGATCCGACTGGTTTTCAGTCAGGCTAGTCAGTTTCGCTCAGTCTGAGCCGATTCAACATGTCGAATCGGCCTCGAATGACTTCCGACTGGCTCTTGACTGGCAAAACCGGAGTCCTGAGGCAACGCATTCTGAGTTAATTAGGCTGAAAACCAGTCGGATCGGTCAAGTCGGCTCTGTCTGCGCCGGGCTTTAGATGCTCGTACCAACACATACTAAGTTGATGCAGTAAATCAGTCTGTCCTTTCTTCTCACCCTTTTATCATGGATGGCTTCTTGGATATGTGAGGTACGAGAGAACTGCCAGACTTCTAAGAATGTTTTGTTGATTTTAACAATGTTACTAGATCTCTTTAACACTAAGCATCATGCATATACCAACACAGAACACAACTAGATGGATCTTCGATTGCGCGCAATCGAAAATTATGCCTCCGCTATCACACGATTTTTATATCAAGCCCAAATTAACATGCACTGATTTAATTTTTTTAAATATTTTTTCATATATTTTGAGTCCTGTGACCTTGACCATATGACCCCAATCTTTGATGGCTCCCTAAAAAGCATTCAGGTACCAAGTTTGATTGAAATCTGACATTTAGTTCTTGAGATTTTGGCATTACAAGCTTTTTTGCATGTATAATGAGTCCCGTGACCTTGACCTCAACCTCATGACCCCAACATTTTATGGCTACGTTGACTCTTTATGATAAATTCAGGTACCATGTTTGATTGAAATCTGACATTCAGTTCTTGAAATTTTGCCATTACAAGCCATTTTCGCATACATATTGAGTCCTGTAACCTTGACCTTTGACCTCATGACCCCCCAAATCTAATCAGATCAGTGGCACCCCGATATGTACACTCATACCAAGTTTGAAATTGATCCGTCAACCGGTTCTTGAGATATCGCAAGAACGAGGCATTTTTGCACATACATTGTGTCCTGTGACCTTGACCTTTGACCTCATGAACCCCAAAATCTAATCAGATCATTGATAACCCAATATCTACACTAATACCAAGTTTGAATTTGATCCGTCAACCGGTTCTTGACATATCGCGAGAACGAGGCATTTTTGCATATATATGGAGTCCTGTGACCTTGACCTTTGACCTCATGACCCCTTAAATCTAATCAGATCATTGTCACCCCAATATGTACACTCATACCAAGTTTGAAATTGATCCGTCAACTGGTTCTTGAGATATCGCGAGAACGAAAACGGGACGGACGGACGGACGGACGGACGGACGGACGGACGGACGGACGGACGGACAACCCGAAAACATAATGCCTCCGGCCACTTCGTTGGCGGAGGCATAAAAACACTTAAAGTTGTTATTATTATTATTATTATTATTACTATTATTATTATTAGGCATTTAGCTACGCTATTCATAGTAAACAATATCACAGCGCTTACAATAATATGCAGTATAACAACAAATCATAAACAAAATATTGACAAACCAAAGAAAACCAAATAATAGCAAATCAAGTAGGAAATAAGTACGTTTTAAACTGTCTGATTGGTCCAGATAATTCCTGGTGTTGAAACAAACAGACTAGTACTAAATTTATGACTCCTCTATCAAAAGTGAAGAAATAATAAGCAAAATAAGGCAGAGCTTGTAGAGGGTCACCCTGTTAGACGATCACCTATAACAATATATAGCACGTTGATAGGTTAATCTGGTACTTTCTTTTTACCCTTTGATCTTGGATGCCTTCTTGGAAGGTTTCATGGACTGAGCTTCCATTTCCCTCGTATCGATGCCCATATCAGCTTCATCCCCTTCTTGTGATGACGACGAGGCCTTGATCGCTTTCTTGATGTTTGTCACCTGTTTAAAAAAAATGGAAATGTTTATTTAAATGTTTTGCTTCTGCCTCTTTGCATAATTTTGTCTTTGTTATTAGACATTTAAATGAACCTCAATTCCATCTCCCTCGTATCGATGCCCATATCAGCCTCGTCGCCTTCTTGTGATGTCGACGATGCCTTGAGCGCTTTCTTGATGTTTGTCACCTTTTAATAAAACAAGAGGAAATGTTCAATCAAATGATACATTCAAGTTTGGTCCCGTTGGTATTTATATTTTTTCTCTTCATTTATTCGTATAGATTAAAATGAACTGCAATTCCATCTCCCTCGTATCGATGCCCATATCAGCCTCGTCC
Organism: Echinarachnius parma; assembly: GCA_037951105.1. Classification (NCBI taxonomy): domain Eukaryota; kingdom Metazoa; phylum Echinodermata; class Echinoidea; order Clypeasteroida; family Echinarachniidae; genus Echinarachnius; species Echinarachnius parma. The sequence continues at coordinate 8,393 of JBAMJV010008953.1, read as the reverse complement.
CCTTCTTATGATGTGGACAACGCCTTGGATCGCTTTCTTGACGTTTGTCACCTTTAAGAAAAAGAAAAATGAACAGCGTTTCAAAATTCAATGTTAGCCCAGACCCACACATGTATATCTGTGTAAGTAATTTCCTTAATGTATTGCTGAGCCTCCATCTCTCTTATATCTTAACTTATATCAGCTTCATGGCCTTCTTGCGATGCAAGAAAAAACAAGATTTGTCACATTTTAGTGGCCAGAAACCTGAATCTGGTGTCCCCAAACAAAGAAAAACAATAACAATTCTGTTACATTTGGTCACCTACTAGGGCCAGCGAAATTGATCATCATCATGGTAATTTGGTGGCATGAAGCTTATTTTTATTAGCCCCCAGCCAGCAGTCCTGTGATAATAGTACTAATAGTACTGTACCTCTGTGTCTATTTGATTCTTGATCTTGAAGCAATTCTCCTTGTGTTTGTTGGCTCTGCAGATCTGCTCCTCAATGTTATTCAGCATAGTCTCACAGCCGTCACACCTTAAAAAAAAGAAAAAGAAGACAGACCAATAATAATGCAAATCGATAAATGAATGAATAAGTTAATAAAGGGAAACAAGACAATTTTTTGCACCAAGATGAATGAAGTTAGTGGAAATCTTGTTTTGTGAAATCAGTGTTAGCTGTTTGTGATCCTCTTATAAATTTGTGTCACAAGAAAATTGATCACCGGCTTTGCATTGTGTATGCAGTACCTATGACACATAATTGAATGGTAATGTATGTATGAGTGCATAGACTCACCATTCCTGCAGAACATTGATTATGTCTGAGATGTGTATTTCTGTGATCGGGCATGTCTACTATTAGTGATGTGTGAAAATTCCATGGTAAATGAGCAATTTAATGTAAAGTGATATTTGCTAACTCCTTGTACTAACTTGTGTACACAGATGAAAGTCTCCCAGGGAGACTCTCAAATCTGAACACTTCAATCATAAATATCTTTATAATGCAAGAGAAATTGGGAAAAACTGAAAATGTTCCATGCTTCTATAGGTAATATGAACACAACGGGGTATGTTAGACCGCTAGAGTTCTAAGTAAGTTTGTGTATTTTGATAATTTACTAGATCCCTTTAATAAAGACTTACCATTCCTGCAGTACATTAACTATGTCCGAGATGGCTTCCTGTCTGATGTCCCGTCCGATGGTGAACTCTACTTCCAGGAGCTGGTTCTTCTGGTCTAGCTTTAACACTAACATTAACTGTGACTATGTCTGAGATTGACACTCTAAAGCTACCATAGACTCACCATTCCTGCAGCACATTAACTATGTCCGAGATGGCTTCCTGTCTGATGTCCCGTCCGATGGTGAACTCTTCTTCCAGGAACTGATTCTTCTGGTCTAGCTTTAACACTTTACATTAACTGTGACTATGTCTGAGATTGACACTCTAAAGCTACCATAGACTCACCATTCCTGCAGTACATTAACTATGTCCGAGATGGCTTCCTGTCTGATGTCCCGTCCGATGGTGAACTCTACTTCCAGGAGCTGGTTCTTCTGGTCTAGCTTTAACACTAACATTAACTGTGACTATGTTTGAGATTGACACTCTAAAGCTACCATAGACTCACCATTCCTGCAGTACATTAACTATGTCCGAGATGGCTTCCTGTCTGATGTCCCGTCCGATGGTGAACTCTACCTCTAGGAGCTGGTTCTTCTGGTCTAGCTTCCCTTGGATGATGTCACAGTATATCGTCTCTATGATCAGATCCTGTATTGATACAAAGATAAACAAATCCATAATTCACATAGCAATAAATATGCAGACACTATCATAATTTAGACTCTAAGAAGTGTTCTTCTGCATGGTCTACATGTAGCTTCCCTTCATGATGTCATAGTATATGGTCTTTATTATCAATCCTGTATGGGAAAAATAAATCAATAATACCACTTAATGATATCAAGCAGGCATCATCTGTATAATATTTTCTCTCAGCATAATACTAATTTTATTTTCAATTCCTCTCTATGAACAGAGTTATCCTCTTAAATCTGGCTGCTAAAGACACGATGATTATCCCGATTTATTTTAGTACATGTTATCCTTCATTTTGGGGATAACATAATGGCCCTTGATAGAAGACATATGAAAAACAGGGCTTTTCCTCCAGGAAGCCAAAATGACACATGAGATAGAATCCTACCATAGACCTGTGTGTCCTCGATCCTTATTGGTTGTTAGCCAATACAAGAGTTTCAAAAGGCCAGACACAATGGTCAGATGCCTAAGAGCTCTATCACTTATTTCAATATCCTTTATTCTTTGGGATAGCACAATTGCCCTTCAAACAAAAGGGTTTGAGGACTTACCTCTAGTTCCCTGAGATTCTTGATGTCTAGTTCTTGTAGCAGGACTTTGTAAGGTATCCGCTTGGATTTAGCCGCCAGAGACACGATGGTCAGATACCTCAGCTTTAAGGTCATCGGAGCACTCAACTCAGGAAACTTGGACTGGTTTGCTGTACAAAAAATTGTGAGGTGAATGGGAAGAATAGATGAGTAGTTGTAATTTTCTAAGATAAGTGTATTTTTCTTTGAAAAACATTGTATCAGAAATTGCTGAAATTACTAATCAAATGTTGAAATTCAAATGCCTGATCAATTTTAATAACTACAGCAATGTTCAAAATATGATATTATGAATAATGCACTAGTACTTTCATAAATATATTGCTGAACAGGAAATTTCTAAATTATCAAAAGCTCATCCTATATTAGGATTTTGTTAAATTTGTTAGCCTCTGAATAAGATACAAAATGTAGGCCCTATATTGACTCTCAATTTATCACACAGGTGTTATTATAGTAAATAAGTAGTTTTCAGCAGTATTTTACATCATCGATTTCATTTACCATTTTATGGGATTCTAAATACCATTAGACTTTAGACCTTTTTTTTGGGCATAAAACAAAAACTTAACTGGGCACCGGATAAAGAATTTAAAATAACAAATAATATCATTAGCATGACACCTTCAAGGGGACCACCAGGCAAAGGACAACACATTATTATATGTTTTGGTACTGTTTTGTGATATCAAATAGATACCCAACATTTTGCAAAGCGTTGTGTAATTCATTAATAAAGCAATAAATTTCCACCACTTACGGAACCACTGCTATTTCCTGGTTCGTACGGGCCAAACATTTGCGAGTGCGTCAATGCGATTCACGCGTACGTCAATAGAATCCCGGATGATTCGTTCGCTCTGCACAGAGCGCTCTGGCTCTGCAGACATATAGTCTACGCAATTCAGACCGCATGAACGCATGGTTGAGAATGGTGATGCGTTTTTCAATTATATATTTTTTTTATGAAAAATATTTTTGTGAACTTGTTGAAGGAATGGAATACCAAAGATGTTACCTTTCTATAATAAGAATATCATTTTTGGGTGGTGGTACCCTTTAACTAAACTGGGCAACAGGAAAAGCATTTTTGAAAGATTTTTTTTTCAGGAAACCAATATCACTTTTCAGATATTTGTACTTCCCTCACTGTGGTGTTACTCACCTACATAATCACCATAGGTTCCAAAGGCAAAAAGGTTTAACAGATCAACATACGATGCATTCGGACCTCCAACAAGCTATAAAAGGAGAAAGGAGCAATTACAATTATAGTCTGTATTATGTGTCTACAGTGCATAGCTTTAACTTATTGTCTTGAAGATAATTTAAGCAGGTTTAGCTAATAACTTCTAGTTTGCCAGAGATAGGTAGCTCAATGGAAGTTATATGTGCATTGTGCGGTGCAAACTTACAATATATTGACACTCAATGAGTTAATACAAACATACATCAATAAATTCCAATAGTTCCCCCAAAAATATAAAAACAGGTAACTTTATATGGAACTGCAGTACACTGTATATTACTGTGATATTTTGCTTACACTTACAAAATTAACCCATCAACTACGTAAAAGGAGTATTATGAAACAATACATTTGATTTAGCTCATACCTTTGTGATTTTATATAATACCATATCTCAGTAATTTTGCTTCTAAAGCAATTCATTTATAATAATAATTGTTACATTTTGTTTTTATTGATAATCAATCATCAAATTATGAGATACATAACACAAGTAAACTTTATTCAAATCTGAAACCTTACCTCAATGACATTTGGAATCTCCAGTAGCTCCCCAAAGACATACAACCCCGATGCTTCCACACACTGAAACCCGAAGGGGGTGGGAGCTTTTGCAAATTTTGACTCGACAATGACATCTGGAATCGCCAGTAGCTCCCCAAAGACATACACGCCCGATGCTTCCACACACTGAAACCTTACCTCAATGACATTTGGAATCTCCAGTAGCTCCTCAAAGACATACACCCGATGCTTCCACACACTGAAACATTACCTCAATTACATTTGGCATCTCCAGTAGCTCCAAAAGACTTACACCCCGATGCTTCCACACACTGAAACCGTACCTCAATGACATTTGGCATCTCCAGTAGCTCCCCAAAGACATACACCCCCGACGCTTCCACACACTGCTTGATCAAGGCCACCATAGCAGCTCCTTTTGTTGTCTTGGCCAAGAGAAGGTACTGCACTAATGAGTTGGGGCTATTCAACATTGATTTGGCGTGCGAATTCATGTTGACGGTGGTGACAAAAGCTCTGTTTGGAGAAATGCAAAGAATGCAGTATACAAGTATATTATTCAGTAACAATTCAGCAATTCCAGAGCAGCTCCCTTCCCCACTGCCAATGTTTTTAATGGCATTACAGTACTATTTCACTTATAACATTGTACATGTTACTTATTTGGTTATTTGTTGTTTCTTTGCAGATCTATGTCTATGCGTTCAATCAATTATGATTAATTACATCTCTGACCGCCCTTTATCGTCACCTTCTGATAGATGCGGCCAAGATTCTAACCCGGGCGGATGAGTTATAATTAGTTATTACTTAGATCTGTGCCAGTCTTGCCAGATAACGCATGCGCATGCCGGTAGGCGGTAAGTTAAACTTAGACGCGCTTAACTATTAATCTTATTCTTGACTTAAGTAACAACAAAGAAAAAGGATAAGGAAATTAAACACACATCTTTGTTAATGCGCTTAATCAGCTGATAAACAGGGGGGCCATATTATGGCACGGGCCATATTATGGCACGGGCCATATTTTGTAGCCTGATCATATGTACCATACAAGTTTTGGCATCCGCGCGCCCTTTTCTCCCATCCCGAGGAAGAATATGCACAACATTCACCCCTGAAAAGTGACCTACTTCCTTACTGCGCGCAGTACGCGCGCGGTGCAAGCGTATGCGCAATGTTTTCTACTTTCGGAATGCAACCCTAAAACTAAAAAGTTCAAGTCATACGTTAAATTTAAAGGGGGAAAAAGACAGTTCTTTGCACCAAGGTGAATGTAGCTCGCGGATATCTTGTTTCTAGAAATTTGCGTCACTTTTTTAGACCATCTTCTGATTTGTGTCGGAAATATCACCTATTGATTTTAGAGGCGGAATGGAATCACGGCGTGGTAGCTCCAGGATCTTAGGCTAGCACGACACTAGTAAGTATCGTTTATAACAAATAATCCCGGAAACGGGATAATGAATAAACAGTTAAGGGAGGCTTGCGTAGTTGCTGTGTATCCTGGTATCCGCTCAGTATTGACTTTGCACGTAACCGACAGAAAACGCGAGAGAGGTCACACATGTACAAAGTCAATGGCGAGCCTAACCGAGCGGACAAAGCCGGGATAGAAAAGGCCAATTTTCTTGGCGCTTAAAATCGTATAATTTCATCCCAATGCAATGCCGGCAATGTCATGACCAGTGTCTTCTTCAAAATATTATGTAAACAAGTATTGGGCGTTCGATTATTGCATAATTCAGTCCATGAAAATGTCAACTTTTAGCTGTGTTGTCATTCAATCAAAGAAGTGAGCGAGTGTCAACACCTTTATGGTACTTGTGTTGGCATTTACATTACACAATTTACAGATTATCGTTTTTTTTACGTACATCACCAGCTGACGCGAATATCTACGAATGGGACTGTAGATTATAATCTGCACAATGACAATGTATATACGGCAGTCTCATAAACAAGTCAAAACTACTTAAAAGTCTGTTGTGGTGTTACAATAACGATCAAGATTCATGCAAAGAAATGTCCCATAACATGAATACAGGTCAAATCACATTAAGATAAACGATCAGTGAGTAAATAATATTATACGGTACCTGACAAAAAAATTAATGAGTCATCCAGCGGTCGACAGTGCAGTGTTGCATGCTGCGTGCAATTCGTATATATAACACGCGTAATAATGCTGCATTGATCTGAATTTAATTGCATTCAATAAATCATTACAAAAAGTCAATCATATCTCATAAATTATACCATCACGAGTATGCGCGCGCTGCACAGTCGAGTCTGTAATTAAAAGTCGTTCTCACAAAACCTCGTCTAACTCAAGATCATCATGATCACCATTACCGGGTTAGATGAGGGGGGGAGGGTGCATGGGGGGGGGGGGGGGGGGGGGAGGAGTGCACAAGTCATGCCTCCCCTTCGCATATCATTTTTTTTACAACCAAACAATAAGGTTAAACATTAGAAGGGGAAAAGACTGAAAGAGCCCTGCCCCCCTGCCCCCCCCCCCCCCCCCCCCAAAAAAAAAAAATCAAAAAAAAAAATCAATCAATCAATCGATCAATCAATCAAATAAACAAATACAAATTAATTAAACAATTAATTATTACAAAAACACAATAATAATAATAATGATAATCATAATAATAATCATATTAAATTAATGAACATATAAATACATAAGGATGATAATAATCAATAAATAAACAAATACAATTAAATTAATCAATAAACAATAAACAAATACATGACTGTATAAACAGGGCCGGTGCAACGTTTTTCAAGTGAGGGGGGGGGGGGGGGGCACAATAAGTAGTTTCACAGGTGGACCCAGGCCCGGAGGAAGGAATTTTAAAGTGGTACGGTCAACGGATTGGGGGCGAGGCACAACTGCGAGGGAGCGGAGCGACCAAGCCCGAGGGGGGGGGGGGGGGGGGGGGGGGTGGGAGCTTTTGCAAATTTTGACTCGACATAATGCAATCTGGTGCATACCTTGGAATGAAATTTGATATTACTAAATTAAAGAAATCATGACTTAAATCATCTCCCTCATGATAAGACCGCTATACAGTATGCAAACACAATCAAACCTACACACACACTAGAAATACGCTCACATCGTCCATGCATGTCTATACTTGGGGGAGGGGGTTTGACATTTTTTGAAATTGGTGTTTAAAATGTCACTTTATAAGTATGGTCATTATTATCCTTGTAAGATTTTTACAAGATTTAATTTCTAAAAAAAGTGGGGATTGTTTGTCTTGTATACAGGCAACCCCCGCCCCCCGCATCAAAAAGTGGGGGATATATCCCCTATCCCCCGAGATCATACGCCCGTGGACACACTAAAACACACGCTGTTGATCCCATGTGTGTCTCCTGGTAGACAGACGTCGATCCGTTTTTGCGATTGGGGGGGGGGGGGGGGGCCGGGGGGGGGGCGAAATTTGAAAATTTGAAAAACACCGACAGAGCTAAAACTAAGCCCCACATTGGCATGCGCGAAAATCTAAAGACGGGGTCTAAATTCTATCTATCTATCTTATTACAAAACAAGTTTTTATTATGCGCTCATTGAAAGTGTCTTGATGGCTCGAAGACCTGAGTCAAGGGGCACCCACATTTCGGGGACTATTGTCCCCCAAATGGGGTCTAGGGGGCGGAGCCCCCGGAAGCTTTTAGATTACAGACATTTGCAGCTCCTATAATGTGTATAGAATAGTGAACCTACTCGTAGCGTATTTTTAAAGGGCATAGCGAGGAAAAGATTGAGCCTTGTATGAGATGGATCCACGTGATCCTGTATTATAGAGCCATCGATAGAGTCTAAGGCATTTGAGCTCCCATGAAACTAAGCAAGGGCGTCAACAATGTCTCAAAAGTGGAGGGGGACAATTCGAGGAAGCGAAGCGACCGAGTGGGGGAGGCGTTGTGGGAGGGGTGTCCCCCTCCAAAAGTAGGGAACTTTTGTATTTTGGGGCGTGAAATTGTGCGATTTGGTGCACACCCAAGACAGAAATTTTACATAATATGAAGTGTTCAAGTGTATAAGCTATGGAGCCAAACATACATAATGAAAAAGGGAGGGGGACAATCTCCTCCACTTTCAAATGTGGGGAGACATGATATTCCAATTTGATTTGTGTTCAGCGCATATGGACAGAATCGAAAGACATGAATATTATTTAATTTCTGT